>VZRM01005608.1:613323-731151 GCA_013397955.1 Grantiella picta
AAGGGAAGGGAAGGGAAGGGAAGGGAAGGGAAGGGAAGGGAAGGGATACAGAGCAAGAAATTCTCAGAAACAGGACCCCCAATTTGGATAAAAATTAAGTCCTTTTTATATCATGGAAACATAAGAAGGCACAGGACATCACCACTTCAAAGAGCCAATGCATGTTTTCAATTTTTATTTTTCACCTGAACCAGCCAATAGATGGTGATAGGTTTGGTTCTTTGGGACCATGTTTATTTTCCCAGACTGTTTCAATTTTTTTCAGGTGATAAACGGCTGTTACAATTTCTCCTGCTTGTCAATTGTATGTCAGGATATCTCTGGCTTATGGGTGCCCCAGCTTTAAGGAGGCTTTTATGTACTTTAAGGAGGCCAGATGCAATTTTCAGGGATGCTTCTAGTTTGAAAGTTTAGTTCCCCGGCTCACAGGTCCCAGGCTTGCTGGAAATATCTCTACCGGTATTTCCCAACTGATGTTTTGCTCTGCTCAGCAATTTTCCTTTTCTAACCAGGCCATCTTTAAGGCTGTTCACATTGCAGCCTCTGCAGAGAAGATCCAGTCTGATTATTTCACTTGCTGTCCTCTCCCAGCTGGAATTTGAGTCCCTCCTGAAAGAGATGGTTCTATTAGCGTAAATATCTACCTCCCCCAGGGTGAGCTCCCCTATTTCTGCCTAGGAAAAGGAAGACTTCTTCAGAAAACCTAAGCTATAACTCCAATTTAAGCAGGATTTAGGCTGGCTATACTATATATGTATGCATGATGCTGTGGAGCTGAAAGAGGTCAATAAAAACCATCATTCATCCTTTTAATAAAAAGAATGAGTAGTAGTGATGATGGTAAGAAATGCAGAAAATCTGGAGAAAACAAAAAAAGGAGAGGAAGTGCAGAGGATAAGGACTGAAACTACTGTTAGCCACTGAACAAAATGTCAAGAATGAAAAAAAAAAAAATAAAGCCCTGTTTTGGACTCAATAAAACCAGGCTGCTTTCTGAGTGGTCTTAGGAATTCTAGCATTCTTTGTGTTTTCAAGGCTATTAGCCTGAAAACAGTTTTTTTCAATATGTATTGCACATGCACACAAAGCAAAAGCTCAATTTGTTCTTAGGTGCTCATGTCACAGAAGCAAGATCCTTTCAAGAAGCCTTGGAAAAATCCGTGCATAAAACAAGTTCCTAAGGTAAATTTTATTTTATCCTGTTAAAGGCTTTTCCTCTGCCATGAGCTCCCTTGAATCACTGTCCTCATGATGCACAAGGGAAATCTTATCTGATATTTGTCAGCAATTTCAAATTATCCACAGTGAACTTGACTGCTTCCCCCCCATTCCCAAGGACCATAAACCATGGATTTGATGCTTCCTATTACTTGACTGAATACCAAGGTGAATCAGTTTCCTTTACAGCACGTGAAGCTGAGCTTTTTTAACAGCCAACTGTGAATTCTCTGTGTTTTTCTGAGATTGTCTGTGCTTATGGGTGACAAAAAGAAAAGAAAGGATTTGCTGGAACTGCAAGAAGTCAGAAACAAGGACTTGTGGGATTGCAGCAGATCGATTTATAGTGCTTACAGATTGCGTGCCCAGATAATTTCAAAGCACATGGTATGAAGGGGTCAGATCAGCCTCGTGCCAACATTTTTTGCAGCATCAGGCAAGACTGTCACTTAAGACCCAGCCAAGAGATTTACAATGTAAAATGGTTAGTGCATATGGGCATGAGATTGCCTAAAGTCCCCAGCTGCCAGAGTAGACAAAGCCTTAATTAGCCAATAATGCTGGAAATTTGTGCTTCTGTGGAAGTTTTCTTTATTCAATAAGCAGCTCCTCAAATAGTACTGAATTGAAAACAACAACCAGTTTGACGAGGAACCGAGGAATGTGGCTTTAGGTCAGTATATATTAACTAAAAATTCAAGCAGTTAACTAAAGGTAAAAGTTTATCATTATATCTCAAGAGACATTTGGTACACTAAGTGACTAAGAACATGTTTATTTTAAAGATTAGATATCTGTGTTTGGGGATCTAATTCTTTAGGGAGAAACCTGATTACATGGCCAGTTTTATAGATCCAGAGAAATGCAGTTTACATGAGGGATATAAGAAATTTTAAGCACTTGCTCTGCAGACAGATGAACTGTCTGTCCACTTTTCTGGGCTAAGAAATTCAACAGGTTCTAGGGACTTATGCTCAGTTCTGAGAAGGTATCAAAAATACCAGCTTCTGAGCTCAACTTTATGTAAACCTACCAAACGAGACAAAATCCCTTCAGTGGTTTCTTTAATTGTTTCAATTAATAGTGTTTGTTATGCTTTATTTTCTTAATGTAAGAAATTAGGCTGCTGCAAAGAATGTTAAACCTGAGGCAGAGAAGTGCACTTTATTTTATAATTTTAAATACATTAAGACAATACAAAAGTAAGTTCATATGTTTGTTTTCCTCAAATATTCCCTAATTGGTCTCAGCTTCTTGGCATTCTTTTGCATATAAGGAAAAGAGGAGCAGAAACATAACAGCATCATTTCCAAAAGCACAAGAATTCTGAATAACCTGCTGTGCTGGAGCAGAGTCAGAGTAAGTAAGGTACATATAGGCATGTTAGACTGATCAGCTTAATGCTGATAAGAATCACTGAGATGTGTCCAAAATGCTGTTTTGAAAGACTTGCTCTGTCTCATTTTACATGCCATACTCTTTAATCTGGAGATGTCTCAATAGTTTCAGAAATTTTCCTTGACAAAAGCAAGAAAACTCTCACATGACATATCCTCTACATTTATTCTATGGTTAAAAATCCTCAGTTGCTAGTGAACAAACTTCCTGGTCATCTTCAGTCCAGCACTGGTTTGGTGAAACTCAAACCTTCATGTTTAATGGACCAACAACAGCCAGGACAGCAGTGGGAAATCAGTTCTAGGTATTGTTTGAACTACAAAAATTATCCTGCATTGGGAGAAAAAACCTTTTGCTGTGCCAAACCTTTATCACTTTGCAACAGCTGTGTGCTGCTAAATGCCACCATTAGTGTTTACACTCAGCTTCAGAACCTGCTGAGTTATGCTAGAGTTAAGCTCTCCCTACAACAGATAAGACATGGAAATGAGTGAGACCAGCATTCCTCTCAGAGTCCCAACATTTTACAGAAGTTAGAATTCAGCTGTCTGAAAATTAGATAGGTACTAGGTGTTAGTTTCTCCCTTTGGGTTGCAGCTGCAGAGAAGAAGGTCTATTGTCTTCTTTGGAATAGACATGAAAAAAAGGTTTTATTCCATTCTACATCACTTCTGAATTTCAAAGGATAACTAATGAGTTCTGCTCACACACCTTGCCCCCAAAAGGACCCCCTGCAGATACTCTCCTCACTTTTGCTACAATGGATTAAGCAGTAAGTGAAGAGGTGACAATAATTTTTGTGGAGATTTGGTGTGGCTTTAGCAGGGTTGGGTTGGCAAATCCATTCCAGGCCCAGGGAAGGAGATTTGACTCCCTGTTTGCTTTAAAAAACATGTGTTTTTGTTACCAAATGTGTTCATATCCTATGCATAAAGAACTGACATGTCAGCAGAAATGGGATGAACTGTTATGGCCTTTTAAATTCAGAAGATATATGAGTTCATATCTCTTTAAGGAATAAAAATGGTGAATGGTAACTAACATCTGGGAGTGCAGTGGCTTCCCGCTGCCCACATGTGATGGCTCCTGTGGACTTACACCACTGGTACAGAAGCAGTGTCAAACTATTACAAAAGCAGTGTCAAATGAGCCAGTTTCACTGGAACGGGTGCAGTCATTTCACTATTTTACTTGGAAGAACGGAACTTTGTGGAGTAAAACCATACATATGTCTGAGAGCACTACACTGGCTCCTATAAGTGCATCACTGATAGAAAAACACTTGCTTCAAGAGTGTTATGCAATTGACACAGAGTAGGTTAGTTCTTGTGGGACAATACAAATTATCTGTACTGAAAACACGTTTCCAAATCTAAAAAACTAACTATATCTGCTAAACCCTATAATTACACTATGGCTATATTATAATCTTCCAGCTGGCCTTTCTTTTCTATTAAGTCTTGCTGCCTATTAACTAGAAATATTTCCCCTTCGAGTCTTCTTGTATGCCAGTCAAATTCCTTACTGAAATTGCTGGACCCTCATCATCTTATTTTTTTCTCAATGTTATTTACCTCGACACCACTTGAGAGAACTCAAGAAATATACTACTATTACAAAGTTGCTTCCAGCTTTTCATCACAGTGGAGCTCCCAGAGAATCTGCAATGTCTTGTTTTCAATGTTTCTGAACTCCCAAAGGAAATTCAAGATATCTTGCCTACCTGCCGATTTCTAAACATTAAGGAGGTGATCCAATGTAGCTTTTCCATTTTCCATGGACAAAAAGAATCTCCTGCAGAAAGTATTTTATCCTACTTTTCACATATCTGCAAAGTAGTGATGTACAGCCCTCTTACACTTGTCCATCTCTCTTCATCTACCATATAGGGAGCCTACAGAACCTGTTAGATTGGAGATTTAATGTGAGAAGATTAAGTTGGGTCAGATGAATTCTACCCTCTGCTGAACTACTGTATAATTAGATTCAACGGAGTAATTACAAATCAGATGGAAACCGGAACAAAAGAATGAGATCAAACTTCTGCAACAACTTCCTTAAATATATATGTACATCTAATATCTCCTTTTTAATCCTGGAGGAGTCAAATTAAGGAATTCTTGCACCATGTAGACAAACGTTGCACAGGAGCACACACCTAACTTTTGCTCAGGCAGAAATTCAAGGTCTTGAATAACAGGGGAAAAAAAAAAGAAGCCTGGCATTTAAGCAAACTGACATCTGTTTCATTAACAGACAACCTGGATAACTTGGGTTTGTGTGTAAGAGGTTTTCATTTATCATAACTCTTCAAACTGAGGAACTGTTTAATCAGCTTCAGCAGAGCATAATCCTGAGCTTTGATACTTTCCCCTCACAGCACTTAGCAATGCAAACAGTGTTATGAATACCTGGAAGCATTGCAGCAGATTCACAATAGCAACCTGTCTTAGTCTTCCCATGTGAAATTGTTCCTGAGACAAAAACAAACCAACAAACAAAAATAAACTACCAAGAGAAAATGGCTGTCATTTGGGAAAGTCATATTAATTGCCTACAGTCATAGTCAATGTGATCCTACTCAGCAAGGAATATTTCACATTACAGTTTGAGCAGTCCCCAGAAAATCAACTTCTCTGTTTTAAGTCAGCTGCACACTTTAACAACTGGCAGAAGAGGATTTTCACTAAGACAGTTGCTCCATTGATCTGGAAGTGACAAGATTTAGGACATACATTTACATAGAACAGAGGTGGGGACAGCTTGAAAAGTTAGCAGGGTATGGAAATTTTCAAGAATGTAAACCTGAGGTTTCCATCATGGACCATATGTGTGCCCCCAACAGGCACAGCCAAATAGGTTATCCTGGGTAACTAAAGCTGTCTCAGACTGACAGTAAGAAAGTCAGAAAAATGAAGAGCAGAAAGTGTTGAAAAGAAATGGAGGAGTTATTCAGGCAGATAAGTTTAATAAAAAAAAAAACTACCAAAACAACAAACAAAAGCAGAAAATCTCATCATCTGTGAACATCTCTAGACTGCAAGAGAATCAAGATAATCCATCCTTCCTCAAGATTGTCAGGGGGAAGAGGGACAAGAAAAGGCAGACTGACCCAAATCCTCCATATCAACCCCTGTGATCTCTGGGATTGTCATGGTGGTCTGGTTTCCTCAGGAAAACCAATATATGATCAATGTATTTCTGTTAATGAACCTTTCTTTATCAGTGGAGATAACTACTGTCTTCCACAATGTCAATGATGATGAAGTTCTCATTTTCCTTTCTCGTAAGCTTCACACAATACATAAACCATGAGATGGGATCTTTTTTTCACCACACCTTTTGTCCACCTCGATTTACAACACTTTTCCCTTGTGCATTTTTTCTGTATAGCTATATACCTGCAAGAATCACAGGTATCATTGCAGATAGTAATTATTGCAGAATCAATGTCAGTTCCTGAGATTTTGCTGGGTGTTTAAGAAATCAGCCATCTGAAAGAGCTGTAACACCGAATGAGTTCCCCTTGACATATCAAATATCATGGAGATTTATCTATTTCTGAGAAAACCCACTTCTTCCTAAAATAAGTCTCTGTTGCAGTGCAGCCAAATCACACAAGGTTGTGCAACTACTAAAGTGCAGAAAGTGTCAAGAGCCTCAGAAGAAAATAGGGCATTTATCAGTGCTGGCAGGACTGGCATGGAAATGGGAACAAACAGTGATTAGCCAAATGGTGGAAGTGTTTCCTTCCACCTGTAGATAACTATAAAAATAGTAGGCATGACTATTTTAATATGAGGGTGATTTTTCTTTGTTTCTTTATTTACAGATTCTTTCATAACCTTGTTCAAAGTTTTAATTACTTACTCAGAAAATTTAAAAATGGTTTAACAAAAATAAACAAAACTACGAACAAACAAACAAAACCTCCCCAAACCTAAGAAGAAGGAAAAAAAATGCATTTGAATTCAAAATTTTGAGTGTTCAGAAGAAATTATGGTCTTTTACTTCAGTGATTTTTAAGGTGGCCATCTATGCCCAAGATCTCTGTCACCACTGTAGCAGTACAAGCATTTCCAGAATGCAATAGGTCTGGTGTTTAGTTGTCCTAGAGGGTTAAATTCAGCTCCAATGTCTTTTTCAGTCTAATCCCTGCAGGACATCTATATGATTATCTTAGACCAGACACCAGGCTTTAACATACGAACACTTTGTTAAAAAATTATCTCACCATCCTTACCTAAATATGATTGTTATTCCTCGATATAAAAAAGAAAAATACCATCTGTTTTGCATAACTCTGATCAGTAATAAACCCTTGTTCTTTTTGAAACAGAGTGAAAACTAATATGAAGAAACATGTTTGGTGCAACTGTAACTTATTTTGAGTAAAGTAATTTTGGGCTGCCTGTGCAGATATGGTGAGTACAAAAAAACCTATTGAATGGTGAAACAATGGCAAGTGCTTGAGATTACGAAAACACTAACAGCGAAAGAGCACACCTTTGTCTGTAATTTAATTCCCAAATATACTGCTATGTAGCAACATTAGGGCATAATGAATGTGCTCTGTTATTTGCTTCACGGTGGGCTTTGAGCCAGGGAGTCATTCTGCCCGAGAGACAAAAGACACTCTGTCTGCGCAGAGATCCTGCATCTTCCCGACACGTTTCCTCATGCATTTTGTGAACTGTCTTTCCCCTCCCCTCTCCCTCTGTTCTGTGAGCTGTGAACTGCAGTGAAAATCTGTCTGTGACAGACACTTTCAGTACTTGGTCAGCTGTCAGACAAGCATGAGGTGAAAGACTTCAAATATGGCATTGGGCTCACACACACATACACACACAGAGCGAGAGAGAAACAGCCATCATTGGCTACTGCTCATGTCCAAGCATAAAAAAACAACAAAACACACCAAAAAAAAACCCCCAAAAAAAGCCCAAGGCAGAGAGTGCTTCTATATAAGTCTGAGATCTTGCAAACAAAGAAGGCATATTTTATGTTTTCACAGAATCACAGACAGAATGTGTCAGGATGGAAAGGATGACAGTGGGTCACCTGCTCCAACCTCCCAGGGTCATCCCAGACGACATTTTATTTTGTGCTCCAAGTGAAATATCCTCTCTGGGCCCTGTACCATAACAAAAGAATGTTGTCTTCTCCTACAGCACCAGCTGAATTCTGCCACACACCATGCAGTGTTCAGGGAAACCAAAGGAAACATCCCAGCTGGATCCAGACTGAGACCAGGTCCTGAAAAGCTTTCTTTGTTCAAGATTTCACCAAATGGAGCATCTGGGCTGGTGTACACAAATGGCAGAAACTCCTTGATTTCTTTTCGACTTTGAGAGAGATCTTTTAAATCCACTGGGCTGCAGGACTCTTTCAGTGCAATCTATAAATCTAAACAAAAAACATTGGCCATGAGAGTATGTCTAATATTCAAAGGTATTCCTAATGTCTCTGGATGTCCATAGACAACTGAATTTTACTGCCAGGGATTGCAAGAGTCAGGACATATTCCTCAGGAGTAGACATCTACGATTAGGGGTGTGAATTTGAATCCTGCCATAGTCTCACTCCGTGTCACTGGAGAGATATAAGCACCTGTAGTGGGTGGTTTGCTCTCTTCTAAAATTGAGAAAAGACATGTCAAATATAAATTTGATAGAAGTGTCTGAATTTTATCTTCATTGAGGCCTAAGGTGGACTAAATGGCTACCATTTAGACAGCTGAGTGTCCATTCTTCTCCCTGAGAGCTGTTCTTGCCTGTCTAAGATGCCCTGACATATCTGAGACAGCCACCCAGGGCTGTCAGATATTAAAAAACATCAAAGGCAAGCTCAGACTTTCTGAACCAGTAGCGAATGTTGAGGTAGAATATTTTACAGCATCTCAAGACAGTGCAAAGCACTGAAGTTGAGAGAAATGAAATCATATTTGAAGGAAAATTACTGAATCAGACAGTGGACTATATTCAGCTGCGCAAATTTTGGTGTTTAGTATCATATACCCCCAAAAAAGAGGAAGGCAGGCAAAAACACCAGAACAACCCAAACAGAAAAAGGAAGCAATTGACAGACAAGGTCTGGTAAATCCCCAGAGCTGGAAGCATAGCTGAGGCCAGGCGATATGACTTATTATGCATGAAATAATGGGGCTGTGATTTGTTTGCCTCCATGTAGACATTCAGGGTTATTTTAAGTACTGCAGGATGTCCTACCTTGCCTCCATCTGACACTCCAGAAGGGGAGTCTCCCATAAGGGCTGTGTGATACCTGTTAGTACCATGCATATGTCTCAAATATGCTACAGCAAAATTGGCAGCAGACGTCCATGTTTCAGCAACAAAATCCTCTCTTAGGCGCCTGCACTTCCAACTTCCCTGAGCATTTGGAGATCCCACCTTGCAAGTTGTCACCCAAATAGCACAGAGCAGCAAGTGTCAGCCAGTGATGGCACAGAGCAGTGCAGTCTGGTGTGTAATCCAAGATATCCCTCATTCCCAGGCACTGGGAGCATGTGGCTCTGTGAATGGAGACATTTGTTCCTTCCTTTCCAGTCGTGGGGGGGTTGGTTCCTCCTCCCAAGTAACCAGCAACAGGACAAGAGCAAATGGCTTCAAGTTGCGCCAGGAGAGGTAAAGATTGGATATTAGGGAAAACTTCTTCATTGAAAGGGTGGTGAGGCATTGGAACAGGCTGCCCAGGGAAGCTGGGGAGTCACCATCCCTGGAGGTATTTTAAAGATGTGATGGGGTGGCACTGAGGGACATGGTTTAGAGGTAGCCTTGGCAGTGGTGGTTGATGATCTGAGAGGTGTTTTCCAACTTAAATCACATCAATTCTGTGATTCTATGATTCTTGAAAATAATCCAAGCTTGTCCAACTTCCTCTACACTTAATGTTGAGGAAATATCCAGAGAAGATGCTCAGACCCTTCTGGCAGATGTACAGCATGTGAGTTGAGGTCTGCATCATGTAGATCCTGCTAATGAAATTGTTTTTAAGAGATGGTGAAAGGAAATCCTTGTTTTATGCGTAGAAATTGAGTACCATCTGTGACTGAGCCACAACCTTCCTGCATTTGACAGGCAGCTCTTTTCCTCTTGTTCCATTTCATCTCATCCTGTAATTATCAATATTTCCCCTTTTCCGAAATTACTTGAGTGGATAAATTTATTGGCACTTGTCAAACATGTCCAGAAATACCTTTAACACTCAAATTTTTAGAATCCTTGGGGGTTCTTGACCGGCAGATAATAATCAATATTTACTCCTGACAGTGCTAGGCTTTTTCACTTCTCTTCCACCCCTCTATTCCGCCTTATTTTTCTTCCTGATGAACACCAAAAAGCCCCTGCTCATCCCCACAAATTCAGCCTTAATCTAATGACAGAGTTTGCTTTCTCTACCACAACTTAGCACTTGGCATTGTCTTCTGCTTTCTCTGATTCTGACTGCATTCTGCCTTTTCTCAGTCTGTCTTTAGGAGTGTATATTTGCCCAGCATGAGAAACCACACAAACCAGAGAGGAGCTACAGAATTTCTCTGTGAAGAGAAGAACAGAAAAGATTAATTCTCCAGGGATGTTCATGAGATATTCCCTTCCTTCACAAAAATTCTCTCAGCTTATGCCACATGTTTAGCCCAACAGGATGAGCTTTTGGTATCCTTTTCATTAATAAGTCAAATACAAATAATTAAAATAAAAATTCAGAACTAAAAATACATGACACTTTAATATGGTCATTCAATAATCATAAGATTATGACTCCAGGTACTTCTAGGACAACATATAATTTTGTTTAGATGTATCTTTGGGATCAAATCTAACATGTCCCAAAGACACTTGTTAATTTCCAAAGTCTGTGAAAGGAGTCTTCATCAAATGTAGACTGCCTGTGGTTATTTAAATTAATTCCATTTCGGGTACATAAATGACTTGTAGAAAGTGGTCTGAATGGCCTTTGCAATATTTCTTTCTTCAGAATGTGTTCTCTTCTTTCCTGGCCAAACTCACTTTTCAGTGGATTCAAAGGGGATGTGACCTATATAAGCTATTAATGTAGGAGATGGCCACAGATATAATGTGTAGACTGCAAATACTTACCTTTTAAAACAATCAAAATGCACAATTTGGTAGAATTATCTAGATTTCTTCCTTACACTGTAATCACAACTTAATTTTGCTACAGAAGTTGTTTAGATGTACAGGTTGATAGATAAAGTTTCTTGTATTTTGTGTGCCAATTAACAAAGAATACCTGACAGAAAAAGGTTTATCTTTTATCATCTTTATATGCATAGGATTTAGAGTGATGATGGAGACAATATTACTTCAGAAGCCATTTGGAATTATGCCTAGGCACTTGATAGCAGGATATGACTTTAAGCTGTAGAAGAAATGGAAATTATTCCTAAATATTTTGGGGCTTCTCAATAAAACTGGAAGCATATTATTAATAGAAATAATTGTTAAGCATTCTGACCATAGAAAATTTGTTCTTGAACACTTCCTGTGCATGGTGTTAAGACAAGGCCTTTTTGTGGGAGGCAGTTCAACAAGATTTTGGGGGTTTCACTTCCTGTGACAGGTCACAAGGTGTAATTCTGCATTGCCATTAAGGAGAAACAAAGCATGTTCAGTGCTTGGGGAACTACAAGTACTGGGGCAAAACAGATTTGCACTGTGAACAAAACTCTCCTTGCCCAGTGTATTTTGCTCTCTAAGTCATGTGGATTTAAATAAACACGTGCAGGGACACAGAAAAACAGAAATACAGTTTGGCAACAAAATTTTCCGTCACTTAGATTCCTAAACAGAGTAATTTTTTTAAATCTGCTTTCTTTATAACGTACATTACTAGTCAAACACAAGACACTGCTGCTTCTGTAATGGACTCTTGCTTTAGAACACCTGAGGGTTTGATCAGGCTAAAGAATGGACTGGACATGAAAAATCACATTAGGAAGAAGAGAAATGAGTACTCCACTATTCCAGTGCAGCAGTCAATGATGAAACTGAATTTTGGAGCTTCACCATGGACATACTGCTTCCTTCAATGATCCATGTTCAAAAAAGTGTGTGAAATATACATCAGACATTTATAAAAATCCACAGAATGCTTCTGTTCTATCTCTCTTTTTTTTTTTTTCCCAGACACAAAATGCTTATCATGACCTTGCCTTCCATGACATCTAACATTTTCTTCTTGACATTTTCAAATCAGAATTGATAACAGCAGGCATGTTGGGAATTAACTGTACCAAAGACCTAAACAAGACATTCTAGAAAAGCGTGGTATGGTATAAGGATATTGTTACACAGCTTTGCTGTACTGCTAAGATAGTGGCAAACAACATCTCACCCTAAACACAGAGACACTTCTTTCAGATAAATTATGCAAATTTAACTTCATTTTTAGCTGCATCTCCCTTGTGATTGCCTGGTCAAGTAGATCCTTGAAACAGAATCCTTCTAAATAAATGCACTGTTGCTAAATGCATTTGCTATGGCAGAAGTCAGAAATTACTCAAAAATTAATCTTCTTCAGCGTCCTGCTGGCCCATAGTTACTGGCTCTGGGAAGAGCTGCAGAAAAGCCTGGGGTTTGAGCCCTCAATCGAAGTTTGGGAAAATGAACGGTGAAGAAATGGCCATTGACTCTTGAGAGAAGCAGAATCATTTTTAGGATGGAAGTACCAAACATCAGGAATTAAATTTGACATCTGCCTATTCCTAGAGATACACGCTGGAGCCTTCAGGCTGCTGTTTTCCAAAGGTTGTGCTGATGTCACAATGTTTCCATGAGCTTACTTGTAGAATTAAAGCCCTGGGAAACACAAAACTGAAGTAGAAATAAAAACCGAGGCATTAAGTTTCTCTAAGGATTATTAATATAGTTTGAAATCTCCGTAATGGACTCAAAATATTTATCAAGTCATGTCATCTGAGGCTGCACTGTTCACGAAGGGATTACCTCCCTGAGATAAATGCAGATGATACGCAGAAAAGAGAACACTTTTGTTCAGGCTAATAAAAAAATTATACACCCTAATAATTGAGAAAATTTCTATCATATGGAACATGAGAAAAGAATGCGACCAATTGCATCTCAAATCCCAGTGTGAAAACTGCCAAGAAGGTATTTAAGAACAATACATTTATTGACCATTCCATTTGTGTAACAGGAATGAAACTCCAGACCAGTATCTGGGCTTTCAGTTTGTGGCAGACAGAAAATGAGACAACTCCACCCATTTCTAATGCAGGACTGAGAAACAGAAAGGGATTGTGGGGTTGTGAAAGTGAAATACCTAATTTTCACCTTTCTAATTCAGGTCTCTGCTTTATCAGTGAACAGGGATGTCACTCAGGGTTGGTCTCTAAGTAAGATGAAAACCTGTAGGTTACCCACCACTTTAAAGACTTAAAACTAATTTTTAGATTGATAAATTTAGTTTAGCTTAATTCTAATCTATGATAACAATTGTTTTTCTTCCACTGGAAAAAAGCTAGTTTTTTTTACCTCTAATTCTCTCTCTTCAACCATGAGCTAGAAAAAAATCAGGAGCATGTAGATATCTGGAGACTGCCTCCAACATACAAAAATAATTTTGCAAAGTGGAGCTTTGGAAGCTTTTGTGACATTAATTCTAAGTCAGAATCACTGTGTGGCCAACAAGAACAGAACAACACTTTCAGAAGGTAATTTACCAAGATGGAGATCTAAGAGGAAAACAGAAACCTGTCTCTTTCTCTCTGTTGACTATTGAGATTCTAGACACCTATAATGAGTTAGATATGTATCTGGACATTTAATGACAGCTGAGAGGAATCTGAATTCCTTACACAGTTTATTAATGTATTCTATTCTTGCTGTGATAGGCTCTTACCTTACTCTGTGCTAAGAAACCATTTGCAAAGATGCTGTAGGAATAAGAACAAGCAGATGCTTTTCCTCCTAGATGTTATATACCTAGATAGAAAATAAAAAGGGAAAATAAATAGGGATAGTGAATGGAGAAAATAAGGACAAAATAGAAGAGGTTTTACCTATTGATAAGAAAATATCCACAGACTAGATGTAGCTGACTGCACTGGAATTTTTTGTAGGCATAAAAACTAAGAAGATCCAGAAATATCTCTGCAAATGTTCACTGACCACTTTTCCATCACAATAGTAAAGATGCTGAAAATATTTCATTTAATAGGTGAAAGTCATCACCTGACTGAAGGAGGCATGGTCAGAATCTGAAGAGTGGGTGAAAGATGAATATCAGGAGACAAAGAGGAGCTCTACACACCTGAAAAATGGAAACAAGTAGCTTGAGACTGAGGCAATGGAGCTGGCATGAAAATTTTAAGAAAGACAAGGAATTGTATTCTTATTATCAATGCCATAAAGAGTCATTATAAATGCCTGAGACTTAATGGGATTTGCTAGAGAAGTGGGGTCTACATAATCAGCCAGTTTGCAGGTGATACAAACCTGAAAGGAGGAACTCACACCAGGTGGTTGTGCTGCTGCTCAGAGGAACCTCAACAGGGTGGAGAAATGATCTTTCCAGGTCCCTTCCAACCTGAGACATTCTGTGTTCTATGAAAATAAGCTACAGAAACAATTTATGGAGTGTCATGACAGAATATTCACAGAAATTCTATTGAGGGATAGGTTGTTGTTCTGAATCATTCTCTCGGGTTTATTTACACTTGAGTGGGGAGGTGACTCATGAGGTCTTAGTGTATTTTAGGCAGAGAGAAGACTGACAAACATTAAAGGATATAGTCTTTACCTTATGATCCATTGCTCACTGATGACTTGCACACAACCTTTTCATTAGTAATGGTTATAACAATTAAGCTAATAACACTTGTTTTCTCATACAGCAATTAGAGGTTGCCGCTGTAATTTGTTAAACTGTCATATCTGTCAACAAGTAAAATAAGACAAGTCTCACTTTGTGCCTCTCCAGTGTAAACAATGTAAAAATCACACAACCTTGGGACAGTTTTGGTTGCACAGGATCTCTGAAGTTCAGCTAGTCCAACATCACATTCAACCTCCAGTCTGTTGTAAAAGAGTCAATCTCTGCCTTCTCCTTCAAACACAGTAGCTCTTTGCTGGTTTACTCCACTTTTTTAATGTTTTTCTTGTACTGGGGACTCTAAACCTGGAAACAGGAGTTCCAACACCGTTTCAGAATTGCTGAAAAGTGAATTTAATCACTATTTGCATTACCTGCACTATGCAGTGGTTAAAGCAGTGCATTTCATGGTCAGCCCTGACTCTTGCAAGGGAGCACTGATGACTCCTATGCAACTTCCCATAGAATCATTTACATTGGAAAAGACCTCTCAGATCATCTCTGCCCATGGTGGGAGGGTTGGATGTAAATGACCTCTAAGGTCCTTTCCAAACCATTCGATGATCATCTATGATCATCATGTACAACCACTAATATATTTTTATTGAGCTGCTTCCTACACAATTGGTGTCTCCCAATTGTTTGCTTTCAGATCTTTTCTGTCAAGTCACGTCTCGAGCTTTTTGAGATTAATCTGAACAATAGCCTTTTTATCCAGCATATGGACTTCTCCCTGCAGTTTGGTGTCAACCCCAAACTTGCTGACAGTGTGTTCCTCCCCACAAAATTACAAACCATCCAACCACCCCACTGTCATTTCATCTGGCAGAGCCAAAGTTCTGCTTTCCCAGGTGTTGGAAAGCAAAAACCTCTTCTGAAGGCACAACATGAGGACCCAGGAAGGAGCTGAGTGACTATGAGGAGGGAGATTTGTATTTAGATAGAAAAGCAGCAACATTTGATACAAAAGCAGAAAATGACATCTGCTCTGGTCAGCAGTTACTGGAGACTGAATGTGGACAGAAGCAGTCAGTGTGCTCACAAATGACCTTCTGATCTGGCAGTGTTTCCATTCACTCCATCTCACCCCATGCACCCAGAAATGCCAAAACAAATATGTGTTTTAATGTTAGTGCACGCAGTAATCTCTTCATCTTTATCCAATATTCACTAAAAATATAAATTACAGAAAGATCCTTGTCTCCTTTGGCTTTTACACTATAGGACTGAAGTAAAGAAGCCACAGCACAAACAGGAATTTGGCCCAAGACTTTTTAAACCCCCGTGGAAAAATCAATGGCCAAGATCCCACCTTGGTTAGAACAATGTCAACATGGAGGCATTGTTAAATAACAATAGTAATAAACTCAGTAGCCAGCTGAGTTTATTTGCATTGCTGGAGATTAGGATCAAATGTTACTGCAACTGGATGTGTCAATCATTAGCAGAGAGCTTTGTACCCGGTGTTCCCAATGACTGCAAATTTCACATATGAGGTGTAATATATCCAAAAATCACTTCAGAGCATTCCATCTCTTACATTACAAAAGGTTAGAGGAAATTAAAATGGAACACAGGCAAACAGCCTCCTTTTTGGATGAATTTGTGTTTGAAAAATGCGCTTTTCTATCTGATCACTACCTGAATTTTGTAATACCTGTGACGTTGAATCACCTTGTCCTATCAGGAAACAGGAGAGCTATAAATCACCCTCCAGTGAAGAATTCCAGCCATTTCCACAACTACCTGAAGAAGGACAGAAGAAACTTCTGATCTTCCTGGAAACAGAAGGTAGGATTTGCCTTGATTCGTTTTCTTAAAATATTATGATTTTGTTTTATATATTAAAAAATAATCTATCATCAGAAGACGTCTTTAAAAAATTAGGATAGTCACAGAAGAAGATTTTATTGAGTGAAAAATAAGGATTGTGTAGCCAAAGGTGCAAAGCAAGCCAAAACAATAAGGGAGAGAAAATTGACAAACAATCAAAAATAGATGAAAAGCCACCTGTATCAAGAAAGCAGCATCTTGGTAAATTATATGTACAGAGAGAAAAGGACAGAGAGACAGAAAAAGTTATTGAATAGGAGATATATTCAGCTCAGTAAATTCTTTTGGTACATGCTACTATCCCCACCTATTTTCAGTGGGGAAATTACCACCTTGTTTAATTGACTCCTCTTCTGCAAAGTGGCTAAGTAGGACTTTGTGCGATAATGCTGTACAAGTGCAATGACAGACATTATTCTATTTCAGATCTTTTTCGAAGATAAAAAATAGTGGGGATGTTCTTTTGTAATGGATATTCAATTGAATAATGAATAATATAGGATACACCTTTTTATTTTTCTTTAAGAAGGAGAGATGGGAAAAACATATTCACATGAGTTTGCCAAACTCATACGAACTAGGGATGCTAAAGCACCATCTTTCAGTGGCAGATCCTGGTATACAGATGGATTTGCAGGAAAGTCAGTAAGACTTGGCACATGTCCTGATTTATGTTTGATTGAGGGGGAACAGGGGAGGGAGAGAGAGAGACTGATTTTAGGACCAGTGCCTAGAAATTAATGCAGAGCAATTAAATTTACATCTCATAAACTGTAAGCATTTGGTTGAAATCAGTGGGATTGCCAAAAGTATGTTAATATGTTGGAGCAGGAAACCCACTGGGTCTTAAAAAGCATTCCAATGGCATTTTGAAACTTGTATCATGCATGAAATTACCAATTATGTTTAATTGTAAGTTAATTCATAGAAAATATAACAGTGAATGAATACTTTGCCCATGTCTCTAAGTTAGATTCTTCAGCTTGGTTTGCAAAATAGAAAGCTTCATAATTTCATTGAAGAGGTATTTTCCTTTAAAATGTGTTTTACATGCAAAATGGTTTGTTTTCTACTTGCATCTTATCATATTTTGCACTCAAAAGACATATTTTTGCTCGTAACTTGAGTACAGCTAAAAATAACCCTCTCTTATATTTACTTTCTAATTATAAATTAAGGGAAAAACATATTTTTTTCATTTTATGGGGAGCATAACATTTTGTTGCTAAACACCTAGGTCAGATAAAGTGCAAAGTTTTGGAATGGCTCTGAGAAATAAGCATTAGAAAATTTAATAAGAAAAAAATTCTGTGATCCCAAAGCACTTCAGGGAGGCACAGGTGACGTCAAAATTAAAAGCAAGGGACATAAAGCAATAGCAGGAATGGGACATCAGTGACTTATTCTGTTAAGTATCAGCATAGTTTCCCTTGGATCAACCAGATCTTCCCTCAACTACAAATGCTTGGAATAAGCCATCCTGTTTTGAAAGCTGTGAGAGTTTAATTGGACAGATGTGACCAGTCCTTCCAGCTTTTTGGCCTCTGAGCTACAGCTGCCCATAGCCACAATCCATGGGTTTTGTTG
This sequence comes from Grantiella picta, assembly GCA_013397955.1. Classification (NCBI taxonomy): domain Eukaryota; kingdom Metazoa; phylum Chordata; class Aves; order Passeriformes; family Meliphagidae; genus Grantiella; species Grantiella picta. Next base: position 631,234 of record VZRM01005608.1, read on the forward strand.
CTCAGCAGATCTGGAGCAGCATCCCTGCCTCAGGCTGGGCACTGTGGGTCACCTCCAGTGCAAGGTGAGAAAGCTGGTGAAAGACTGGAGCCTTGCTGTACCACCTGGAAAAGAGGAGCTTTTCCTACCCACGTGTTCTCCATGAGTATCAGTGCTCTCCAGAGCACTCTGTGTTTTATATAAACTGGTTGCCTCGAGGTAAAGGGGCTTTGCTGAATATGAAAGGATCAGCAAGCCCTATTGGCCTCTCCCCAAGAATAATTCAAAACTGAAACCAGCAGCCCCTCAAAGCCAAACAAGTTAAGCTAATAATATATGTCTGCGGTAACATGCCCAAAAATTCCCTCAGAGTGGGAGGCTGGGAAAATTGCCAAAAGAAGTGAATTCCACTCTAGTCACCTGCTGGTCTGCCCAAGGTAGCTGAGCAGAAAAAAGCTGAGTGTAACTCATGTGGCTGATCTCAGATATCTGAACTTTGCCGTGACCTCCAGGGTCACTGGAGTGGTGCTTTGAGCCTCCCAGGCAAGTGGAGTCTTGGATCTGGTGGAAGTTTCTTCAATTAGAATCAGATATGTGCAGAATAACCTGAGTTGGATGGGACCCACAAGGATCATCAAAGTCATACTCCTGGCCCCACATAGGAAGCACCAAGATTCACAGCGTTAGAGAAGGCTTTAATTTCTGTTGTCATTCCTCATTACCTGTAATATAATCAAGAGTTGTCTTAAAACAGATTTTTAAAAAAAGCTTCCTGAAACAGGTCTTTTCCAGTTCTGCCCCATATGCAAGGTTTCTCAGTGCTGTCATCAAGTTTTGAATGGGTTTTGAATCCTGACTCCTACACCTGAGGGTAGAGGTCACATGGACTCGATGTCTAATTCCCCTTTCAACCAAAGCAGGCAGGGGGGAGCAGGAGAATTTTCAGACCAACCTAGACATAGAAACAAGCTAAGAGCACCATCCCATCCTGTCCCAGGATGATAAGCAGCCAGCTTCTTAAAAGAAGGGCAGAACAAATACCTGAAAAGGAAGGAAGGAAGGAAGGAAGGAAGGAAGGAAGGAAGGAAGGAAGGAAGGAAGGAAGATGTAACTCACAAGTAACTCATCGCACTTTGCAGACCCCAGTGAAAAACAGACGTCCCAATAAAACAGGACAGGACAGCNAAACAACTTGAGCAAAAGCCAGCAAACACACAGGAGATGTATTATGTATTCAGAGAAATGAAAGCTCTGTAAAAAATAAATTAATTCTTCGTTCTCACCTTTTCAGAGATGATTCTGCCAGTGGTGTTCCTGTGTCTCACAGCTGTGGTGCCTCTATCCACTGCACAAGTAGGACCCACAATTTGTACTTGGAAAATTTGGGTGGGCCCTGGGCACTTGTGTACTGACTGAATATGGCTTTTCCTATGCACACCAAACATGCAGAAAGATTCTAATGAGATATTTAGGATCTGGAAAGCATTTATCCTTAAAGTATTAGGTATCCAGGATCTGTAAAGCATTTATTCTTGAAATCTGCTTAATTCCAAAGTAGTTGACTGGTTCCACACTTGCACAAAAATCATCTAAAGATTCAACATTACTTATGAGTTGGGCCAGAGATAACTGGATTTTCCAGAAGTTTCCATACACAAATCCAGTAATCTGGACCTCCCAAAGATCCAGCACTCTTCCTGTTGATTCCACACAGATATACAGATATCATTTACCTACGTCTCTCCCTTTTTCATCCCACAGGTCCTGAGCCTGTACCTCTCCCTTTGCTCACAGTCCCATCCACTCAGTCTGTATCCCTGATTTCTGTCAAACAGCTAAATTAACATCCTGAATGCACACACAGAGTGGTTCCTCCCAACCCATACTTAGTCTGAAATTTGCGGTTTGCTACTTCTGTTTAAGAAGCACTGAATGTAACCAATGGCTTGAATGTTCTTCCCCCTAATTCTTCAATTTCTGCTCTCCATGCTGCCGTCTAGACTAGTCGAGAATGGATGTAAAGAGGAGGCTGAGTTCTCCACATTTCTGTTTTTTAATTAGAGAACCCATGAAAAGCATGAGAAATGTTATCAGTCATGACAGAAATGGAAGAAAATCTATGGCATGAAAGGTATAGACATTTTCTGTTCAGTGGGATGTCCTGATGAAGTATCACAAGTGTCCTCTGATGATCCTGTGATTAAACAACAGATTTCTTCAATAGAAAAACATTGATAGGGATATTTAAAATATGGCAGAAGAGAAACACATCATAAACACATTCATGCATTTTGCTGATTTTTAGATCCTCTTTCCTCAAAACCTCAGGTAAGAAATTATAACATTAGTAACTAAGTCTGATTCTGTTGCCTCAGTTTAGGAGTCTACAGGCAACATGAGGCATTCCAGAACATCTCAGTCCTCCACAGAGGGTTGGAAGTTACAATGCAGTAATCAGTGTTATTACTGCTAAGCTCTGCACCGTGGAATCATTGAAATGCTGCTCCACGTGGAAGCACCCCTAGAGACACTTGGGAGACAAAGCAGATCACAGTTCTTCCTCCCCCCCAGGGATTAGCTCCTTGGTTGATATTAGAATTTTGATATTTTAATTTTTTTAATATTTCCTACACAGAATTCAGGATTTAATTATATTCAAACAAAACAGAAATACAACATTTTCTTTCGATTCAGGAATATGAAGCTCTTGATGCTCTGTCAAGTAGCACAGCAGAGCAGCAGAAGCTGATTGTTGACAGACATAATGCCCTCAGGAGAGGAGTAAAACCAACTGCCAGCAACATGATGAAGATGGTAAGTTTGTGCTGTAAATCAATTTTTAATGAGTAGTGGACTCTATGAGAGACACAGGACTGGATTCAGTATGAAGGGTCACATTATTTTGTTCAGCCACAAATTCCTTCTGTAGACCTTTCCTAAGGATTGAGCACAGCCAGCACCAAGAGAAACATAAGGCTGGGCAGGTGGAAGAAAAAATCTGAAAATTTTTTTGAGTATGAACAGTGATGTCTCTTTCTTTTGAACAAAAATTAAAAGGAGGAGAAAGATCCATAGCATTATTAATTTCTTTCAGATACATTCTTCATCAGCCTTCACAGTTTGTATTCCCTGGGTGCACAGGAACTTTGGTCCTACCCACCTCTCCCCTCAAAAAATGGGATGAAAAGGATTTTGCATTTGACTTTTTCTTATTTTAAATGTGATTTCTAAATGTTGTTCCTTTATGAGGGCTTATTCACAGGTATGTTCCTGAATGACAGAGATTTTCTTTTTTCATTAAGGAGTGGAGTCCTCCGGCTGCAGAGAATGCCCAAAATTGGGCCAATCGATGCACTTTAAGACACAGTCCTCCTAATCAGAGGAGAACTAGTAAGTGAAACACGAGTGGAACTGAATAATATCACACATGTTATTGACGTGACCAGTTTGGGGTTTTGCTTGTTGGGGGGAAATGAGATGCAATTTATATTCTATTTTGATTTTGTTGGTCATAGGACAAAGGGAAATTTCTAGGCAGAGATCTGTCCAGTGAGTGAGAAAAGTTCAAACCCATTCTCATCCAAATTCCATCAGTTTTACATAGATATGTCCCATTTTCCACTGCAGATGAAAACATAAATCATAGTGATAAAGCATACCCTCCTAAAATAACCATCAGAAAGAAGAGAATTTAGGTGCAGTTTATGGCAGAGAACATTTTGCATGTGCTGGATCAGAATATCTGGGAAGAAAGGGGCAAAGGTCTAAAACTGGGTGGTGGTGCTAAGCATAGTTTCTCAGACCAGGCTTAGAGTTTTTAAATCCCTTGACAATTAGCAACCTAGAACTGCCTTTGAGGTTCAGATTAACACTTCAGTCAGCCACTGGATATTGAAGTTACAGCTGTACCATATTAACAGCCTAGTGCTGGCTGACTTCTGCCCTTACCATATTGAAGATGTAGACAGCCCCCTACTTTTTGCCTAAATCCCAAATCCTCTGTTTTTTGGCAGGGTGAATCCCAGTTGAGGATTTATGCACACACAGTCAGATTACACCTTCATACAAACAGTAGGTGAAGGCAGTGTAGGCACCTCCTTGTGTACCAGAAGTAAAATTTGGATTATTGGCATTTTCCCAAGGTTACTGGGCTGTGACCTGAGTAATGTCTATGTTGGCAACTTCCACAGACCAAAATTACATTCCTGAACCCGTGGTGCACCTTTGCAGGTGTTCCTGCAGTCACACAGAAGGTCTGCCAACAACCACCCACCAGCCAAATTTGCAAAGGGTGATGTCACTCACCTGGAAAAAAACACCAAAACATCCTGCTGCCCCATTGGGATGAGAATTTCTATGGAAATCATCCCACCTTTTGCTGGTTTGTTTTGTTTTTTTCTTCTCACGTGTGTATTCTTTATGCATTTCTCAGCACCGTTCTTTTTTCAGATGTATTTTGTGGTGAAAATATCTTCATGTCCTCTGCCCCATTCTCATGGTTAGATGTTCTTCAGGCCTGGTACAATGAGGAGAAAAATTTCAAGTATGGAACTGGAGCAAAAACAAAAGGTGCTGTGTTTGGCCATTACACTCAGGTAGATGTATTTTATTTGTATATATATTTTTTTTTTCAGGCTGAACAAATAAATGTTAGCTAAGCAGGTTTTACTCTCTCATCTTTAAAGGAAATAAGTACAATGGAGACATGAGAGTTATTCTAACAAAACAAGATGAAAACTTTCAAAGTAACATAATTAGAATGAAAACAATAGACAAAGCAATAAAATTAAAATGAAAATAATAGGCTAAGTGGCTTTATGGCGTAAAGATACTGGTATTATAAGACTTCAGGAAGAAACAACTTGTTTGTTTGTTTAACCTATGAAAATTGCCCAGACGCTGGAAAAACATGGTTATTAAAGTATTAGCAAGGAAATATAAATAGGTTTGTTACAGTCTACAAAGTTCCTTTGACTCAGAGGAGCTGGACAATAGCTTAGACTAAACTGCTATGTTACCTGCACAAAAACACAGGATACAAACTTTTACGTCATGATTCCTACATCAACAGTATTCATTGGATGAAGACATAAATAACAAATCAAAGGTTTTATATACATGTGTCTTAAATTATTATTGCTATATCCCCAATATTCTTTGGTTGAATAAGGGGGAGAGCAGGTGTTCAGTAAAATGTGATTAATATTTTACCATAAAGGATAAATAAAGTGATTTGACACCATTTCTGTAATGAATATTGTATTTAAATTATTTTCAATTGTATATTTTTCATACTTCCATGATTTTTATTTTTATACCTACAGATGGTTTGGCACAATTCTTATAAAATTGGATGTGGTTTCGCTTTCTGCAGCAACACTACATACAGTTACTTTTATGTCTGCCAGTATTGCCCTGCGTACGTATTGATGCTGATTTTGGTACTTCTTATCACATTATCAGAATTAGTCAGGAGTTGGTGAGATTTGTAACAGGGCACGTCACCAATAGCCAAGGAACAGGTTTGAAGAGTGCATTAGGAATTTGAAAGGACAAACATATTCATCAAAAGAGTTGTCTAACAAGCAAAAGCATAAAATACATAAAAGCGACACTGATTTTCAGATGAAATGTCATTTGCCTACAAATCCTAATTTTCATAATAGCTAATCAGAAATAAATGTCTTCTGCCTGGAGCTGGCCAGCACTGGCCCTGCCTGGAATAGAGGCAGCCTCTAGTGTCTTCTCACAAACTCCCACTCTCTGCCCACTGCCAAAACATTTCCAAATAAACCCAAAACATACGTAAAAATTGTTTGACATATAACCAAAGACCAAGTGTTAATATAAGATGCATAAGTAACTGAGTGTAAATGTAAACATCTTTGTAATTAAGTTTTCCTCTCAGATATGGTGCAGTGACTCCATAGCTGATGTTGGGGACATTGATGTTTCAGGGGAAACCTAATAAATTCAATGAAGACACCCTACAAGGAAGGAGACCCCTGTGGGGATTGCCCTAATTCTTGTGAAGATGGATTATGCAGTAAGTTGTACCTTTCAACTGTGACCTGGGTAAAGCTGATGCTTAAAAAAAACCCTAAACAACAATGAATTTATGCAAATTTATTTTTTTAAAAAATATTTGCTGAAATACTAGGCTCAAAGCACTGTTGGAGAATCACATTTCACCATGCTGGGTGCTTTACCTAGGTGAGATGATGCTTTTCCTTGCCTAGGAAAGATTAATTCTCATCTTTGAATCTAGGGAATTCAAGGGAAGGAGGGAATTTTTTAACTTTTTTTCTTCATCCTTGGAGCAACAGTGGCATATCAAGCAGCAGTAGCAACAAACTTGATAAGAGCAAGTGGCAAACCTGAGTTTTTAGAATTCTAATAGGAAATATAAACATATGGGCTGAGTCTCATAATGGAAGATTTACTTTCAATCTTCTGTTATGGAATTAACACAATTCTTACCACAGGCTGTAGCATAAAGGAAGTTTAAAACACCTTTATGGGTAAGTGAGAAATGTCCTTGAAATATTTGGATACTGCTGGGGAGTAAATGGCAACAGAGAGGAAAAAAAAATAGAGAGAAAATAATGTTGATGAAAAATTATTCTGAAACTACATGCTGTAGGTTTTCGCTTCCCACTCATAATTAATTTTGTTTCAAATAATTTTCAGCCAACTCTTGAAAGTTTGAAGAGGCTTTTTTCCAACACTCTTGGCAAAGTGTCCAGGATGTACCCAGAGCTTCGTCAAGTCCACTGCCCTGCTCCTGCCAATGAAAAACCGAAATAAAATAACAGACTCAGCTTTTGCCTCCCTGGACATCCATCCGCTTAATGACTTCTTTCACAAAAACTGATTCCATCCTGCCTCCCCCATGTGTGCAGAAGTACTAACTTCAGTCCAGTGACTCACACAAGAAAAGGCTGCAGTGGGATGTACACATCCTATTTATATAATGGTATAGAACATGGTAGAGACCTTAGTTTAAATTTGTCATTTGGTTCACAGATATATTTAATTATTAGCTTATCTCATATTCCTTTTTTTCCCCCAAAATGTTATCTTATAAATATTTTTTTGAGTTCTGTGGTTCCATATGTTTATTATGTTCTTGGCATAGATGGAAAATGCTTGGTCATGTAACTTGATTAAACTACTTTTAACTTGATTGAAATTTTAAATTATTGTACTGTTAGCAGGACCAGAAGATAAACAGGATGGTTTGAAATATGTAATTCTTAAAAGAAATTAGGAGAGCAGAACAGTTTTCTCTAGAATTATTCTGGTTTAGAATCTGTTGCTGACATATGCTCTACTTTAAAATGCTCATTCATGAAAAAAACACCAAAAAATACCCCAAAACCAAACCCAATATAGTTTGTTTAAACTAACAATGCTGTTTATAGTGTAAGATTGCACTTAAATACAGGAAACCAAACCTGCCCTGTAATGAAAAAGGACTGTCTGAGAACAAAGATTAATTCACAATAACAAATAATCAAAAGGGGGAAGGTCCCTGCTTTTGGAAACTTTGTTTTTAATAACAAGTAAAGATTTCTTCCAAAATTTTTTTTCTTTTTTAATATCTTTTTTCCTGCATCAGTCATTAAATTACTCATTCTTCACTGACCAATTCATCACAATTTTTATTCTTTCTTACCTTGAAATAAAATTCACTAAGTCACTTTGTGACTTTATTAGCTCTGGGTTTTGAAGGGAGCCTAAATCTTTAGCAGCATAAGAGATTTCCTAGGCAAAAACAGAAGTCAGACAAACACCTTTCATAAAACTCCCTTTCAGAAAGAAATAATAATTAGCATAAATAACCTGCAATCCCCCCTCTGTGGCCTTTGGGAAGCAGGTGTTCTTCTGTGCAGTCAACAATAGGGCTAAATATTGTTTCAGTCTCACCTTACAAAGGTTTCACATTCCAGTCCTATTTTAAGGAGGCTGCTGTCATAATTAAGATTTCAAGTCCCAGAGTCCTTGGCACAGAAAAATTTCATCACACAATGCTGACTCATTCATTTCAATGGCATTTCTGCTCATGTGGAAGACGAGTATTAAGCTAAAAGTTCAATTTCATAACTCAAAGTGCTCATTGTTCAGGTTGGTAATTCTCCTCATTCATCTCCATGGCACACTGCCCTCTCCACTGGAAAAAATCTAAAAGTAAATTAAGCAGTGCCATGGCACAGCTTTGAGTGCTGGAACATGACTTACTGCACTCTGAAATAATTAGCACAGGTCCAAGTAAGAAAGATTATATTGCAATCGGTAATCCAGTGTTGTTATCTATAAGGAAGTGGACAGAACCATTACCCTCACTCCTCAAAGAGACCTTTACCATGCATAATGGGTTAAGAAATCACAGAATCATAAGGCTGGAAAAGACCTCTAAGATCATTGAGTCCAAAAATGTACATATCACTGCCAGGTCCACCATTAACCATGTCCCTAAGCTCCAGAGCTGCATATTTCTTGAACACTTCCAGGGATGGTGATTCCACCGCTTCCCTGGGCAGCCTGTTGCAATGCTTGACAACTCCTTCTGTCAAGAAATTTTTTGCCAATATCCAATCTAAACCTCCCCTGGCACAACTTGAAGCCATTTCCTCTGGTCCAATTGTTTGTTACCTGGTAGAAGAGACTGAGCCCCACCTGGCTACAACCTCTTTATAGGTTGTTGTAAAGAGTGAGAAGATCCATCCTGAGCCTCCTTTTCTCCAGGCTGAGCCCCCCCAGCTGCTCCTCACCAGATTTGTGCTCCAGACCCTTCCCCAGCTCCATTGTCCTACTCTGGATATGCCCCAGACCCTCAATGTTTTTCTTGTCATGACTTCTATTCCTTCCTGCTGCAACCCAAACCACAAGAACTCATTTCTCAGTCGCTCATAAAAAGAAAGAAGTAGTGCAGTGAGATAAAAATCAATCCTCATATATTTGACCTGTGAGGACACAGGAACTAAAGGTCAATGAGCATAATTTAGATCTCCAGGAAGATAATGGAACAAATTTTTTACCTGACATTTTGTAAACAGTAGAGTATTAAATATCAGCATGGATCCTTCTTGAACTGATATTATCAGAACAAACTCTCTTCAGTGAGTCACTCAGCTGAGAGGATGTTGTGATGGCTTAAGTAACAAACTCGAGAGATGTGATTCAAATAAAAGTAGTAAGACACAGCACATCCATGCTGTTGAACACCACATCATCCGTGATACTCCTGTGCTAAGAACAGAGACAGAGACCTCTGTCACCTCAGGGTCCTGGTGGATGATGAGATGTCCATGAGCCAGGAGCGTGCCCTGGGGGCCAAGAAGACCTGTTGAGGCACATTTGGAGTGAACTGTGTCCAATTCTGGGCTCCTGAGGACAAGAGAGATGTGGAGCTCCTGGAGCAGGTCCAGCAGAGGCTACAAAGATGCTGAAGAGATTGGAGCATCTCTTGATGAGGAAAGGCTGAGGGAGCTGGGGCTGTTCAACGTCAAGAGGAGACACAGCTGAGAGGAGAACCCATCCCTGTCTGTCCCTGTGTGCAGGGAGGGCTCAGAGCAGGGCCCAGGCTCTGCTCTGTGAGGCCCAGCAATGGCACCAGAGGAACAGGCAGGAACTGATGCCCAGGGAGTTCCACGTGAACATGAGGAAGAACTTCTTTCCTGTGCAGCGACCAAGCACTGAACAGATTGTCCAGAGAGGGTATGGAGTCTACGTCACTGGACATATTCCAGAAATGCCTGGAAACACAATCCTATGCCATGTGCTCCGAAACCACTTCTTTATGTGAGGTCCAGTTTCAAAGTTTCTAGGGCATAAGGAATGTTTTTTGACTGACCATGACACCAAAGGGCCACGTTGCAATCAGGCAGTGCTGGTAAAAGCCTTAAAAGCCATTATAATATACATTACAATATACACTTCCTAACGTATTGCAAGGCAGTTTGCCTTGTCCCTGATATCTCCTGTGGTCACTGGGATCCCCACAGCAGAGCAGGCTTTCCTCCTAGCACATCCTGTTCCTGCTTCCTTCCACCTTTCAAAGGGGGACACTTGATACCCTGCCTTCCACCTTTCAAAGGGAGACACTTGGTACCCTGCCTGCCTTTACAGGGATCCAGAGCAAAGCAGGAGATGCCATGGGAGAGACTGTGGAAAGGGATTATTTCCCATTTCTCCTTCTCAGCTACTCCTGATGGAGCTCCTTGCTCCTTGGCTGCTGTAGGATTGGGCCTGAATTCTGTTTCATATGATGAACCCCTGGTTCATTGTGGAAAAATACACAATTTAGGACAGGACAGGACAGGACAGGACAGGACAGGACAGGACAGGACAGGACAGGATAGGATAGGATAGGATAGGATAGGATAGGATAGGATAGGATAGGATAGGATAAATTCAGTTATGATGCTTGGTTATGAAGCTTGTGGATATTCCTATTCCAGTTGCAGCCCTCTGAGAGCTGTAAGATGGGTGGATGGATTTGACACCTCTCCCATGTTGTAACCCTTGATTCACTCATTTTTCAGAGTTTAAAGAAATGTTACTGAAACCTGAAAAAAAAACCCCAAACATGCACTACACTCTTAATATATGCCTAGAGCTTGGATCAATTTGGTGCTTTAAAGTGCTACAATGATGTTTCAATGGCAAGGTTGGAAACATTTTGAAGAATCCCTCCTGAAACCATGGATTGCCTCTCACTTAAACTCCCCGGGCTGCATGAAGCAGCAGAAGTTTCCAAAATTTAAAAAAAAAAAAAAGAAAGAAAGTGAGAAAAAGATATTGTGCATGCTTTAAAGTCACATTTGTTCTCTGGGAAAAGGAGTCTAAAGGAGCAAAGTGTGTGTCCTGCTGAATAAAATAAGCAATTTTCAAGTAAATGACAACGTATTTTAAAGACAGCAAAACCTACAGTAACTTTCTAACCATTTATGATGGTTTTTTTAATTATCTGCTACATATTATGTTCTATGTAGCTCCAGACTGCCCATAGTCTGCATCAGCCAGGTTTTGATTCTCTTCTGCAAAAGTAAAGACATCATAAAAATACCATGTACTTTATAATGACCTTAAAAAAATTGGGACTGCTGTGCTGGAAATATTAATCATCTGAGGAGAAAGGTGCTGCCTTTACTATTTGTATGGAGATAATCATTGATTTTCTCTGCAACAGTTAGCCACAGATAAGCTTTTTAGATAGTGTTATACAACAAAGAAATTAACATTGTTCTGACTGTTTCTAGGCCATGTTCAGATGGATTTCCTGACTTCATGTCTGTGTCCATGTTCTCTGCTGCGTCAGATTGCTGAACAGGTAAAAAAGAAAAAATATAAAGAAAACAGAAATCATCTACAGATACTTTTACATATTTGTATATTATCATTTTGCCATTTTGAATCCAGGAAAGAAAACAGCGGGTCTATACTCAGGAGATGCATGGTGAGATCATCTAGGGGCCAGAGAACATCTGTGCCTCAGCTGATGCAAGAAATGATCCAGAACATCACATTTTGCACCCTGAGATTCAACTGTGGAACACACAATCCTCTGTTTGGCACCCAGGCCGCCCATACAGTGATTTCCACAAGAGAGAAGTTTCTCCAAATTAGATGTTAATTGCAGCAAACAACTGAACAAGAAGTGATCTATTTCAATTTAATAGGAATCAAGGTTTTAATCCTCCCACCCCCTCCGTGCTGGGGTATACACAAGAGTTAAAGATTTCCCTTGGCATGGCAGAGTGCTATCAGAGGCAGTTAGGACCACACATTTGGATTTAAGCAGCTGCATTTCTCCCTGAGCTGTCTATAGGATCCTTTAATCTCAGTCTCAGCCTGTCCACAAACCAGCACTTGCTGTAATATGTTAATAAAAACCCTCTTACTTTCTTAGCTTAAAGTGCCCATTTATTGCTCTGCCTATGATACATTTGCTCATAGTTTGCTGGGATTATCAATTAGTAGCAGTGCTGTATCAAAAACTTGCTGTTAATGCTGTTCTGGCCTCATCATGGAAGTGAAGTTACCTGAGGTTGGTTGCACAGGTTGGAGGACGATTATCCCCAGTGCCACCACTACATTTCCTCCTTACTGAATTGATTTCATTTCCCAGTCTGTCAGAAAACCATCCACAGCCTGGCTGGTACTGACACAGTCACAAAAAGGAATAATTCAGGACGATTCAGGATAGGAGGAAGTGTTGTCAAGTTCTGCCAGGGCAGGTTTAGATTTGATATTGGGAAAAAATTATTCAGTGAAAGGGTGGCCAGGTATTGGAACACACTGCCCAGGGAAATTTTGGAATCACCAAAAAATGCGAAGACGTGGTGTTTAGGGCCATGGTTTGGTGGTGAGCATGGGGATCCCAGGTTCAGGCACAGCCTTGGGATGAGGGACAGACCCACCACTCGGTCACACAAGACTCACACCATAACCACCAGTACTAACAAAAACAAACAAGATGCTACATTTCCCTAACTCACCCCTTCTTCTCCCTCCTCCACAAATCCACATCTGGTTGTGATAAGAAGTAACCAAGGCAGCTTTAGGTCTCTTCAACAAAAGCGTCCTTGTGCCTGATTAACTCCTGCTGATATAAACTAGGACACTAATGCAGCAGAAAAATATTCCTCTGGTTAGTTTTCTCTTAGAAAGGGTAACTCCTCTCCTCCAATCACAGCATCAAAGTTAAAACCTTAAGCAACTGGATGTGCTTGACTTGCCTGTACCCTGTACCTGCTGGAATTAAACACCCACATTCACACAAAGACACAACATTTCCTGAGGTATGGGGAGCAGCTAAACAAGATTGTGTTTCTTGTTTAAACGTGCCATAAGATCTTCAGCTGCAACATTCAAGCAAAATAGAAAACAGGTCAAAAGAAGCACTCGTTAGATGAAACTCCTCTACAGAGAGACTGCTAAGATTTTAGTGCCAGGGGAATACATTGCAGAGTCTGTCATGTATTTATCTCTCAGCTTATCAGAGGAGGGTGTCAAAGTAAATGATAAGCAAAAGATAAGCTAGTTTGAGGCTGACAAGACCATGTTGTCTAGGTTGCCTGAAGAGCGGCACAGCAACGTGTTAACCAGCATCGTTAGCAAAATCAGGGATGGGAACTGCACATCTGATAGCACTTGTGAGGAGCAGCCACCATCTAATGAGTGCCACGGGTCTGTGGTTAGTGCCATGCACTGCCGGCTACATCTGTGAAACAAGGTGGAGATAAAAGATAAGGAATAATAAAGTGAGATGTCATTAATCAGCTTCCACAGGAGGAGCGTATCAGTAGATGGCATTTAATGATGCATCGCCCCAAGCAGCTCGGTGTCTGAGCCGGATCTCATCCTCTGCACAAAGCATCTCCCCTGAGCCCCTGTTGTCTTTGTTCCCTTCATGAGCTGCAGCATTGGACCTGCTTTGCTGGCAGTGGGTGGGAGCAAGAGGCTCATCCTGCCAGGAGGCGATGCACAATGCACAGGCTGCCTTTCCGCTTCTTTATGGAAATAACTACAAATATCAAGACCGTTTAGGCAAAATCATAACTACCAGCCAGTCCACCCATTACCAGTTAATATGAAACGAGATTGCACAGGTTGAGGACTGAAGACACTGGTGAGTCAAGGTGGACCACACAGCTGCTGGGTTCAACCAAAGCAAGTGAGTTTGCCCATGAAAACCTCAGGAACATCAATATGAATGAGTGCATCAGCTCATTTCTGGGGAAGCAGCAGGCATGTTTCAAAGGCAAGATAGCAATTGTGCAGCATGCCTGAATATTCCACATGTATGGAATGCATATGGTGTATGTAGTGCTGTCCCTCCTCATAACCAGGAAACACGTCAACAACTGCTGTGCACTCTAAAAACAGCCCTGAGATCCAGTGCAGAAATGGGAGATCTGTGCACACACATCTGCAGGTGTGTATGAGGGAGTTGTGAGTAGTTCAGCAGCTGAAGGGATTGAGGGGTGTGATTATGCATTGCTTCTCACAGAGAAAACGCAGCCCATTTCAATCATTCCTACAGACCCTGGGGAGACACAATCAAATGGGCTCGAAAGGAAACACACTGATGAGAAACAAGAAGATTAATCACATCTGTCCACTGCAGTCCAACACATTCCCTGTGTATTTCAGGGGATACCTACACACTGTTGGTCCATCACTGACGGCTTTCTACAGTAGGAAGAGTAAATGCTTTCTCCATGGCATCACCTGAATATGTTTTTAACCTCAGGCCTTTTTAAACAGATTTTCCTCTGAAACCTTCCCATCCATTCTTTTTTTCATGTTTGTCTGTACTGACTGGTTACACAGAGACAGAACACAGGACTGAGCACCAACATGGTTTTCTGTGCCTTTAAAATCTTAGTCCTTGACACTATTTTGACTTAGACCAAATAGCATTACATTCCAGAAAAGCCTTGGCATGTTTGACAGGTTAATAATGCCAAGGGTCCTTCAGCATCTTGGGAGATTGGGAGGGTTCAGCTATACTGACCAGAGCCAAGCCAGTGGCCTTAAGACCCAAAATATTATCCTAGATACACAGTACTACAGAGATAACCTTCATATCCTTACAGCTCTCCCTTACAGCTCTTCCCAAAATGATTATTTTCCTCAACATCACCCTGACGGACATAGAGAAGAGAGTTTAACTTGATTCACATGATACTTAAAAAATAAATTCTTGGTAATGCCAAGGCAGTCATTTACCTTATCTGCTCATCCAGCCCGTGTCAGGCATCTGCTGTAAGAAAAGGTGGTAAAATGCAGAGTTGAACAGCTCCATTACCTCCAAAGGCAGCATAAGGAGAATGGCTTGGTTTTGGAAGGGACCCTAAAAACCTTATTACAAATGCATTTGTGACTAGAAGCTACCTGGATTTTCTCTATTATTTTCTTTTTTTCTGACTAGACCAGCAGATCAGAGTTGCACGACATCTGTAGGGCCAGTGAAGAGCAGTGATTCTGTAAGCACCTCTTGCAGAGCTACAACCAACTGGTGGGGAAAAAAAAAAAACAGGAAAAAAAACATGCCAAAGGCGCCCACAGGAAAAATATCACTGAGAAGAAAGAAGGGAAAAAAGCACACATGCTTACACCTGTGTTAGCTCAGCCTGGCTCTCCTTGGTGGAGGTTAACAGAGATGTTTCCTTGGAGCAGAGCTGAGTGTGACAGTTTGATTTCAGGCTGTTTCTTCTCTCTGACTTTAGAGAAAGGGCAAAGTATTTACCTGATCAGTTTATGAGTAGCTGTGAGAATCTGTCACTTTTGACATGGTGCCAGAACATGTAAACTGTTCAGTGCATCACAATTCCAATCTCTGCTGACTCTGTTCACATATATTTTTGTGAAATTACTAGAAAATCTTATTTCCTCCTTAAACTGCTTTTTCCAACTATTGCAATAACTAAATAATGAACCTGACTTTAACAAATCCTTAGGAAGTAATTCAGATTTGAGTGAGCCTGTTCAGAAATGTGGTTTACCCTTATATGCATAAATAAAACAAACTTCTAATTTTCTGAAGCATTTTTCTTCATAGCCATTTTTTAATTTTTTTTCTGCCCAAAATCATGCTTTCTCTTCTGTCGTCAATAAACAAAGTGCCTGGATTTTCTTCATTCAAGTATATTACCTCAATTAATAAAAGTTATACTAAAAACAAGTTTTAAAAAGCTTTAAAAAGGGTCAAAAAGCCCTGTAATATCTGATAGAGGTATATACACACACATATAGAGATATACATATAATATATGTCCTTGACAGAGACACAGTCCAGCTAAACTAGCAGATTCTTCAGTTTTTACAGATTTGACTGCAGATAGTTGATTTTTATTGCATACTGATATAAATTATTGAGTAAAAAAACTACAAAATCAATGCAATCTGTTGAAGTGATTTAATTTTTATAACAATGCATATTGTCATGAACAAAGATAAAATTACAGGACTGTGCAGGGCATGGAATATTCCATGGAAAATGCTGAAGTCTAGTACCAACTCTGGTGACACAGGTGACCTTGTTCCTTCTCAGGAGGAAGACACAGATCCCTTAATTAAACTGGGCCACGTCAGACACTGTGTGTATGAAGTGATTATTTATTTCACATGCATAGCCTGAACCACACAGGGTTCTGAAGCCTGGCTGTGTCTCCTCAGGAGGCAGCAGAAGGTGCCAGATGATGGACAGTGCTGGCAGATGTGCTACAAGGTCATTCTGCTCCTGCATTTTTCCCCTTGCTCTGTTTGGGTTGGAATTATACTGCACACACAAAACTGCCCAGTCTTGCTCAGAAACTTGCCTTCATTGAAAATATAGGAGTGCCCTCTGCTGGAAAACTGAACAGCTGAAACTCTGGTGTCACTTAAAATAACTATTTTTCCACAACTGCAGATACCAATTTGTTGCCGGTAAACCAAAAGGTCAGGCCAGGTTTTAGTTACATCACTGTATATTTCAAGGCCAGGTTGTTCTTTTTGTGCTTTGTTATTCTCCAAGAAGTCTTCAGAGCCGTGAGCTTCCAGGCTGTAAAACCAGGGACAGAAGTTTGGTGAAAACATCAGAGAATCATAGAATGGTTTGGGTTGGAAGGACCTTAAAGACCATCTGGTTCCAACTCCCTGCCATGGCAGGGACACCTTCCACCATCCCAGGTTGCTCCAAGTCCTGTCCAGCCTGGCCTTGGACACTTCCAGGCATCCAGGGGCAGCCACAGCTTCTCTGAGCAACCTATGCCAGCTTTGAATTTTCCTCCAAGAATGAGTGGAATCCCACTGCTCTGCAATCTGGAGCTCTGTCCAGGTGTATGCCAGCGTTTGGCTGCCTCTTTTCCTGGTATCCATGGCTCAAGTGCTTAACTTTGACTCCTGCTACTGGGAAAGACCAGAGGGAAAGTTTGTAGAGGGTCAGCAAAGTAAAACCAGAGAAATTAAGTACTGTTGAGATATGTGTATTAGTAGCTCAGCGATTTAAAAAGGAAAACATCAACATTGAAACATAAAAAGGAAAAAAAAATGAAAAATAGCCAGGGAATTGGGTTAGGAGCTAATTGGGAATCACCAGGTTTTTGGGTGAGACATCTGTGTCCACAGAGCTAGTGGAAATTAGTATCTCAGCAGCACTGAAAGAGAGAGTGAGAGAGCAAGAGAAAAAGAAAGAAAGAAAGAAAGAAAGAAAGAAAGAAAGAAAGAAAGAAAGAAAGAAAGAAAGAAAGAAAGAAAGAAAGAAAGAAAGAAAGAAAGAAAAAGAAAAAGGAAAAAAGAAAAAAGAAAAAAGAAAAAAGAAAAAAAGAAAAAGAAAGGAAAATCAAAGAAAGGAGTAGTAATGCGCCAATAGACTCAGGATCTCAGATGATGATGTTCTTTAAAGGTACATATATGTTTACTTGATTATTTAATAACCTGAACAGAACTTGTGATTTGTTGCTTGGCACTAAAAGTATCCTTGGAGCAGATGAAAAAATGCCCTGCTTGTACAATATGGAATATAAAAGAAAAATTACTTTGGCAAACAGCAAGTTTCCTGATAAACACTCTCTGGCTGTGTGGGAGTGGTACTTCACTGACCCAAGGTGTTTGCTTTCCACCCTGGAAAGGTGGAAGCAAAGGACAAACAAGAAAAGGGTCTGTGAGACTGAAATCTGCAGGTCTGTTATATGAGAATGTCACAATGTAAAAACTTTTAAATTTCTCTCCTAAAGTGGCACAGACATGGAGATAATCCAGGCAGAGAAATGTAAACCCCTTCTCATACACAGGGAAATGTAAATTATGTCCATTTAAATGGCTTTAGCTACAATAGAACAATGAGACATCAGAGTCAAGGCTGATGAAATTCGCCACCAATATTTAAAGGACTAATTGAACAAATCTTTGAACCATGATCAAGGTTCAAGGCAAGGCTGGATGAAGCTCTGAGCAATCTGTTCTACTGTCACCTCTCTGCCTATTGGAACTAGATGATCCTTAAGGTCCCTTGAAATTCTGTGATTTTAGCCAATTTCATTGAGACAATAAACACACAAAAATAACTTAAAAACTGGGAGGACAGCTATGGGATTTCTGCCCAAAAAAGGAAAAAAAGGAGCATTTGAGTCACTGATCTCATCTGATCCAGGGAAAAACTGTAAATCAAATTATTGAAAAGAAATGTATGAATCCATGGAAGCTAAGCTGATGGCAAAACACATCTAATATTTCAAATTTCCATCAAGCAAACCTGTGAGATGAAAATGCCTCATGGTAGCAAAGTCCTTAAAAGGGAACTTTTACATTTCCCTTTACGTGCCCAAAGCAAAAGTGTGATACAAGTTACTCTGCTGCTCTGGCATGCAAACTGCTGGCACAAAAATATAAGAACCTGCCTGTGTTCAGCTGGAGGAATCAAGGCTAAAATATAAAAATTATGTCAAGTGGCTGGGTATGGTGAGATAAACACAATCAGTATTACCTGGAAAACGACAGGGCTGGTTTGGGTTGCAATGGCTGTCACAATTACGGTGTCAGAAATACCATATACAGACGGGATTGCCATGGGACTGCTCAGAAATATTGAGCTTTAGATACACTAGAAACAAAACTAGGTTCATAAGGGGAAATGGAACTAGGAAAGGACTGCTTATTTGAGAGGAGTTGAGAGGAGATAATGGGATGTGAGGGAAGGGAAAAGATGGGCTCAAACCCAAAAAAATGGGAAATGAAGAATAGAAACAAAGAACAATAGGAAGTGAAGGACAGCTACAGACATCAGTGACAGCTGAGAGCCTCCCACTGGACAGCCCAATGTACTTTCCATCAGGTCAGTGTCTGGGTGAGGGAACAGTACTGGTTCACAGTATTTATATAATTGTAATTTGATAGTGGATCTAGTTCTCCATTTACATTTCAGAGATGTAATTAATAGCTTCATGGTTGCACGTAAATGCCTGCATAGCAGAAAATTAACGTTCATAGAATAGAATCACTGAATGGTTTGGGTTGAGAGAGACCTGAAAGATCATCTTGTTCATCCCCCTGCCACGGGCAGGGATACTTTCCACTATCCCAGGTTGCTCCAAGCCCTGTCCAACCTGGCCTTGAGCACTTCCAGGGATCCAGGGATAGCCACAGCTTCTCTGGGTAACCTGTGCCAGGGCCTCACCACCCTCAGAGGGAAGAATTTCTTCCTAATATCCCATCCAACCCTGCCCTCTGTCAGTTTGAACTCATTATCCATTTTCCTATCACTCCATGCCCTTGCCAAAAGTCCCTCCCCAGCTCTCTTGGAGCCCTTTTAGGTGCTGAAAGGTGGTTTAAGGTCTCCCTGGAGCCTTCTCTTCTCCAGGCTTCACAATCCCAGTTCTCTCAGCCTTTCATATTTCTCCAAACATTCAGTTCCGTTGTGAGTCCACAACTTCCTGACATTCCCCAGGGTATCCTGCCAGGACTACAGCTAAAATCTGGAATGGCACAAATCTTCCACAGTCGCTTTGCAACATCTTTAGCACTGCAAGGGTGTCTTGGACATTTTATTTTATATGAGATGGTGTCAAGTGCCTCCTTACAGGCTGCATTTAGACTTGGGTCTCCACTAACCTAGAAGATCTCCCTCCTTCTGATGGGATAACTAACTCAGATGTAGAAACCTACATTTCAGATACCCTCTTTTAATTAGACACAAGTGTATTTTATGGCCTCCCTCAAAAGAGTCTATTCATTGATTTATTAAGAACTGCACATATTTGCTTTTCCCTGCCTTGAGCAGAGAAAAGCACTAATGTAAGCACATGTACTGAGATATTGATACTCACAGGAATAACTGGAAATATTCCAACAGCAGGAAGCTGTAAAAGTTGTGTATCCGTTTCAATCAGGAAATTTTTTTCTCCTTAGCAATTATTTATCTGCAGTTCATGACAGAAGAGTGTGTTCTAGGTTCATCTTTCTGGACTGTGTGTACATTTTCTATCAAATCACGTCTCTCTAAAGGGAAAAATATTGCTGGATGCAGAAACCAAAAATCTGTGCCTCCCTTTACAGCACTTTTTCTCAAGGCCTATCCAGCAAATAAATGCTCCCTCTTGCCTTTTTCCCAACCAGCCCTATGGCTCCTGCATGTCAGGCTGTGGAATGGCCAAATGCAATTGGTTCAGGAAATATCATGAGTCAAACTGCATTTAATCAGCAATATCATTTCCAAACGATTCTTCAAGCTTAGATTCTGGGATTTTAAGTGGAGATTCTACGAGTACTTCCCAGCTCCAAATATTTTTCATTTGATTGCTGCAGCCAATCCAATAAAATGCTCCATGTGAGACTCATGGACTTGGAAATCAGATTTTCCTGTTTTCTAATACATTTTAACATAATTTTTTATTTCAACAAGTTCAAGGTATTTTTTACCAACTGGACACCATTTCAAGAAGACCAACATCCTGATTTACTTTTATGTCAAATGCATGAGAAGGCTAAAATGCTCATATATTAGCATTTAGGGAATATAAGCATTTTAAGGAATTAATCTCAGGCCTACACTTATTTAAAAATTTCACAGTAAAAAATCCCACATTTTTTGTCACTAGTGTTAAATTACAGAAAATCTTTTCCAGCAAATACGTGTAGCAAACAAAGGGGTATTCATGAAAAACTTCAATTTGTGTAGCTGTTTTTCTCAGACAAATATGTCTAAAGTCATCAACCATGTAAATTGAAATCAACCCCATAAAACCTGTTTTATCCATGAGTAAAAATAAAATGCCTGCAGATGACCATTACACTTGAGATATCTGTGATAGTTTGAGTCTTCATTTCTTTGTGTCTTTCACTATTAGTTAGAGGGAAAGGTGTACATTTCTCACTTCCTTTAAAAAAAAAACCTAATAAATCACCTATATCAGAAGTCAGTTTGGATTATAAGAATTGTCATTATGGTTTGTTTGCTCTGTTTCCTGTTGGCCAGACTTATTTTAAATAAGGGATTTGTTCTAAAGGATCAGCTGGGCTTTTGTTTGGTTACATGTGACTCACACAGAGGAAGACATATCTGAAAAACATTGTGTTGTTCTTGTGGTTTCCACACAGAATTCTTCTCTGTTCACTTTCAGTGTATCCTTATACGCTGTTGTTATAATTCACTTACAACAGGCATTGGTTTATTTAGTTCATAGGAGAAATGTGATTGAAGGGATGTAGCTTATCTCTCTCGTGGATGTGTATCTGATATTTTCTCGTATTCTAAAATAACATTTTAAATATATTACATTTGTTCCTTCCTAAAGGTGACTTCAGAAGCAAGTTTTCTAATTTAAAATAAAAAGTAGAGCTCAGGTGCAAGTGCTTTTACTTCTGAATTGTCCCAGGATATGAAATGAGTTTTAGCCCAGATTTCTTTTCTCGAGTCAGATTTTTGATGTCCCACAGTACATATTTAGAAAATATTTTTAATGACTTACTAGATCTAAATTGTAGCTAAAGTGGCAATCTGTATATGCTTTAAAAAGAACAATTATGTGTTTATACACTGCTCAGCTTTGCCACATTTCAGCAAAGACTGAAAAGAGCATGAACACACACACAGGTATTGAACTTTGATATGAGAACTGTGTGATTGTAGTGATTCAATCACTTGATTGTAGTGATTCAATCACTTGCTAATCCATTTCAGGCTTCACGAAAATGACTTTCAAATGCACACACAAAAATTCTTTCAGCAATTGTGTATGTTAGACTTTAAAAGCTGTTTTAGAATGGAAAGACTGATAAAGAATGAAGTGTGTGTTACTCAAGGAAACCATGAAATCTTCTTGCTTTAAACTTTTTAGAAACATATAAAAGAACATCTCTAATGATCAGCTTATTTTTCACAGACCACTTTCCAGGGCAGAAGAGAAGACCTAGGCCTCTAAAAGTTTCTGGATAACAATATTTTCTTTTAATTCTTCCATTATGCGTGTTTATGTGCAGTTACTGTTGGTTCATTTAGGTATTTTGTTTATTTTCCTTGGTGGTGAATGGTCACTTAGGCAATGGTTTCAAATTTCAAAGTATCACAAAAGGAGACTTACTGCTATCATAGAATCATAAAATAGTTTGGACTGGAAGGGACTTTAAATAACATCCATTTCCAACCCCCTGCCATGGGCAGGGACACCTTCCACCATCCCAAGTTTCTCTAAGCCCCATCCAACCTGGCCTTGAACACTTCCAGGGATGGAGCAACCACAGCCTCTCCTCCTACTGCCAGCCTGCAGGAGTGTTGGAGGTCACCTGTAGGCAATGGTCACTAAAACGTCTCCTTTGAAAGCCAATTTCAGCCCTTAAAGACTGCAGCTGTGCCACAGAAGTCAGAGTGCTGCTCAGCACTTCTCCTTGGACTGAAAGGTGATGGAGAGGAGCCGTGGTGAGGAGCTTGGCTTGCTGAAGACAAAAGGCACACATGGAATGCTGTCTGTTCCTGACAAGCATGGATTCTCTCTACCTGCTTTTCAACCTTATTGAACAGACACCTCCTCCAGTTCAAAACCAGTGACATGGGGTTATAATAGTGCTGCCATAAGAATTTTTTGTTTGCAAGCCCAACATCCCAACCCTGGTGGTCCAACAGCCCTCAAAGGAGCTCCTAACTTCTGCATTTCCATGCCCAGCCTTTGCCTGGGATGGCTGTTTTGGAGGGGCATCTACACCTTCTGCCAGCAACTTTTTGATTGATTGACTCTGTTGCTTCTCTCCCTAATCATAATAATCTGGAATGGAAGGTGAGTTGGGTCATGTGGAAGAAATAAATAATGTTCCTTTTTGCCGTATTTAGGCCTGAAAGGTCTTTTGTACAGCCAAGAAAAAGATCTGTGCAAAGTTCTGAACCTCACAGAGCTACAAGGAATCTAAAGCACTACTTTAGCTGTCATTGACTTCAGTGGAAATAAAGAATTGAAGAAACTGTATTTTTGTCTTCATTGCTTGAGAGCAAATCAGATTCCTGTAGTTCAGGTTTGCGCAAGGATTGAAGGAGAACTTCCCAGTCAAATCCTTCAAACTGATCTTTTTTTAAGAACTTTCCATAGATTTATCTTTAAAAATATACATACATTTGTAGAACGCCATGGAATTAATTCTTAATTTATTTTTTAAATTAGATTACCACACCCTTCAGGTAATCCATACGAGGAAGTAACAATTGCTATGCTAAATTGTTCTTTGTATCATGGTTCCGGATTTATTAATCTCCTATTTCTTCCCAATTATTTCACCCATTGACCATGAATTGTAGCCTATCTGACAGTCATCCTACATAGAACAAATGGTTTTTACTGTTCAAACAGGTGTGGCACGCTTTAAAGAAATACTTGTAGCAGCATAATTTCATTTTAACAGTACAAACAAAACTCAGGTGACTGTAGTGAATTAACGAAAGCTGCTGAGTACAGTGAATGGGGTTAAGAATGGAAGCATCTCCCAGGACATTGGGAATCTGGAGGTGCTAGACTTCCTCCCCTCACAGTCAGTAGGAATGCAGTCTTAAAAACGATGGTGGGTGGCTTATGAGGCTTTCTGATGGTGATAACCTTGGTCTCATCAAAATTGTCACAAGCACTTCAGATTAAAAAGTACCTTTGCCCTTATCTCAGAGCATGGAAGGATATGGGAGACCTTATCACAGGCGACTTCCCGTAAGTGCTGCCCGCTATACAAATAAAGAACAAAGGCAGCTGTGTTTCCCAACACAGGGATTATAATGCAGCATTAATTTGCTGGCAACAGCTGTAGAAATTCTGCAGAAATTCTACAGAAATCTGGAAACGGTGAGACAATATTGACTTGCAGTGTGGGCAGCAATCTCAAGCCAGCATGGTGAAAAAGGTGCTCGGTGTAAAACACACTGCAGAAGAGGCAAGGCTGAGGAAGCGAAAAAAGAAAAGGAACGAGGAGGTGTGCAGATGCTTTGTGCCCTCTGATAGCCAACAGAGTGCATGGAAGGAAGCAAGATAGATTGTGTTTGAGCAGTGAGGACCTGTCAAAGCTGCTTTTGTGATATTGTAGCTTGTAAGAAAGTGGAAGCAAAGATTCTGCAAGAAGGCAAGGTGAGCTGAGTGATGCCAGGGTGGACAGGGCTTGGAGCAACCTGGGCTAAGTGGAAGGTGTCCCTACCCTTGGCAAGGGGGTTGAAATGAGACGATTTTTGAAGTCTATTCCAACCCAACCTTTCTATGCTGCCCTAGAGCAGAACATGAATCACATCTGTCCAGAATAAAGAGGGAAGATGTGGAATATCTTCAGCTCTTCTGCAATTGGTTTATCTTGAGCGACACATGGGGTGAGTTACATGTACAGTAATCACAGAATCACAGAATGGTTTGGGTTGGAAAGGACCTTAAAGCTCTTCTCATTCCATCCCCTGCCATGGGCAGGGACACCTTCCATTATCCCAGGTTCCTCCAAGCCGTGTCCAACCCAGCCTGGGACATTTCCTAGAACTGGGCATCCACAGCTTGTCTGGACAACCTCTGCCAGTGCCTTACCACTCTCATAGTTAATAATTTCTTCCTACTATCCAATCTAAACCTGCCCTTTTTCAGTTGAAATCCGTTCCCTTTCGTCCTGTCACTACCTGTTCTTGTAAAAAGTGATGCCCAGAGCCACAGCCTCACTGAGCAAATGGAATGCAAGTTTAATTCAGCAAATTGAAGTTCAGGAACCACTTGGAAGAAAATATTACTGTGTTGCCCACAGCGCAGGTCATTCTCTGTATGGCTAAAAAGTTGCTCAGTTATGTCTCTGCCTCAAAATATTTATCCCACCCTTTTGCTAGAGTCAGGAAAGCCCTAAATAATAAGGGCTAAATATCCAGCCCTAAACTCAAGCCTCTATTTTGTGAACACATCAGCACTGTAGCTCATTGATCAGACTAGAAGCTGAAGTTCTGCAAAAGGGCAGGTCTTCTGTCTTCTCTTTTTCCTTGCCCTGGAGACAAGAACAAAAAATCCAGAATGATGAAGCTTGATTGGTTCATTTTCAGTCATCTGTTCCTTAAGAAAAGTTCTTTTTTCCACAGTGGCCAGCTCCAAAGCTGATGTCATTTGTCATCAGCAAATATTGACAAGGAAAAGAAAGGGAAAATGCATGTATATATATAACCTTGGACTTGGAAGAGCCTCTTACTCTCTTGCAACCTCCTCAGGTACAGAAGGATTCTGGTGGATGAAGGTAATGTATACCAAATTGAATTTCAGCCTTAGAGATTTTATCCATAGAGCCACTTTGTCAGTACTGATTGTGCTATGAAGGTTAATGGAGTTAATAGTTAAGTTGTACCAAAAGTGATATTTAAATCAATAGGTCTATTTATAATATCTCAGTGGAAGAATGTAAAATTAATTCTATGTTCTCCTCTTAAACCCCACCTTCCACCAATAGGGGTCAAAAACGGCTTCAGTGGAGTCTAGTTCCCATATTTCTTTAGATCAAAATATAACTCTTGGACCCACTTGCTTCATTCTTCAAATGGGAACATAAATTAATTCATTTTGCAGAGGGTGGTCAGTCACAGCAATGCTTTTCTAATGTTTTTTGAATTATTTTGATGTTGAATTTATTAACTTGAGTATTGGGACATACAAGTATAGCTGAACTCAGAATTTTGACATCCCTAAATGTTAACTATCTGTTAACTATCTGTCTGTGTATTCATGCACATTTGTTGCTAAAATGTCTAATTTATATTATAGCATGCAGTAAGCTGATTGCCTTTTCTTAATGCAGAGAGAGTTTATTTTTAAAATGAAATTCAAAGATGTAAACTCAGAGCAGGTAGATGAAAAATATATCAAAGGAACTGAAAAGACAAATATTTCCACTCTTCCAAACTTTCAAACCTGCCATGCCCTGAAAGCCATGTCCTGAAAGCCGTATCAGATGGCAGGAGACATCAGGAG
Source organism: Grantiella picta (assembly GCA_013397955.1). Lineage (NCBI taxonomy): Eukaryota > Metazoa > Chordata > Aves > Passeriformes > Meliphagidae > Grantiella > Grantiella picta. Next base: position 657,147 of record VZRM01005608.1, read on the forward strand.
ATGTCAGGTTCTGCTGAGGAATGAAATATCAGGATTAAACATGAAGAGTCCAGGTTGTATTTTTCAAATAGAACATTTTTTCTAGCTTTGTAGCTATCAATGTTTATTTTATCTGTTTTTACACTCAATCAAATTTTCATGGAACCTCAGGTTTTCAAGTAGAGCTACCTAAAAGTGCATTGCTGGCATTTGTTTTTCAGAAGCATGGAAGTGATTTAGTGGATTGAACACTACTGACAAGGAAGAATAATTGTATCTGGGAACCATCATCTTTTGACTTTGAAAGTAAAGCCCAACACATTTAGTCCAAGGGACAGATTTGATTGTAGACTCTGCAAAGATGTGCAGTAGTATTTAATCAAGTTTAACTCTGGATCTAGAAGTATTTTATGTTTCCTGTTGCAGCACTTATTCTGGGAAGTCCCAGAAATATTTTTGTTTCTGTGTGTAATGGCAAGACAACTAACTCCTCCATGGCCAAAGATATCCCTTCAGTTTAAGAATTTATTCTTCATTAATATCAGTGAGATCCCTGCCTCTACCTCATTCAAATTATTTCCTTATGAAATCACAGGAAAACAAGATAAAGACAGAAAATCTGAATGGCATGCTAGACAAGGAGAGTGGTTCTAAAATAAATGAGGGTCAATTTAGAGTAGAAATAAGAAAGAAATTTCTTTTTACAATGGTAGTTTCCTTATAAAGCAGGATCTCCTAGATCTCTATTGACCTGTACTGCTCACACCGAGAATTTTTCTTACAGGCCAACTCTAAGGTGTATTATATTTGTTTTTTATTATCTCTATTTCCTCTTGCCTCAGTCTGGTTTAAGGCAACCTGCTGAGCTCAAAGCTAGTTTTCCTTGGGATTTTGCCACATCTTTTTAACAACCAAAAAGACATTTTCCCTCATATATCCTCATCCATACAAAGATACTTTTGTTTTTTCTGACATGCATAAAAAGCATCCTGGGCATATGAGTGGGTTCAGAGTTTTTGCGTACATCTGTATAAGGTGTATTAGGAGCAAGAAGGCTGTAGCCAACATTATTTATTAATAACACCATATATGAAGGTTTTCCTTATGTCTGGGTGTCAGATGTAACATGAGGGTGATCACCACCATTTGCTTGAGCCATTATGATCCTGATTTAATGAGAAAACAGGGAAGTGGGAAAGAAATGGAGATAACAGTCCGTGTTCCATATTCCAACAGTGTTCCATTCTAAAACACCAGATCTCACTACAGGTGATGCTTGAGAATTCTGATGTGACAGTATTGAAATCACTAATGGGCTTTTTTTATATACAAGCCGGCAAAGATGAAGGAAATGCTGCAAATTCAAGATACCTTGAATAAAAAAGTCAAAAGGGGGCTGAACTCCCTACAAGTAACACATGAGTTTATGATATTTACAGTCCCTGCTTCAATGCAAGGTGGAGTCCTCTCTGTAGGAGACAGTGGTGCCTATGCCCAGTTTCAGCACATCCAACTAAATTCAGGATCAACTAAAATAAACTTCTCTGTGTACACATAACTTTGCAGCAGGTTTTTATCTAGCTAACATACCACATCATGCCGTAAAATGTAGGCAACAAAGACTAACGGATTTTGGGGGTTTGTTTTTGGTTAATTTTTTTCTCCTCCCTGTAGAAATGGATCTACTAACTGCAATTGTTTTCCTGGCTGCTTTGCTGCACCAATCTGATGGACAGGTAGGAATATTGATATGTGCACAACAGCCATATCCAACTCCTTTGTATAGACATCTGACCCTGTGCAGTCAGACTAAGTGATCTCTAGAGATTTAGAAGTCAGGGATGAAATTATTGTTAACATGTTAACGTAACACATAGAAGATGAACTCTCATTTTTCACAGATTTTTGAATTATAATTATAATTATAATTTGTGTATTGGTTGAACAACCAGTTCTAGTGGAAGGTGTCCCTGTACATGACACGGGTTTTGGAGATACTGGATTTTTAAGCTTCCAACCCAAATCATTCTGTGATTCTGCCCATTAAAATATTCTTCCCTTCATGAAACTAATTTTAAAAATACATTTTCCACAAATAAATTAGTAATTTAGCTAAGATTCAGAAGTCTGATTTATAAATCTCTTAAAGAGGATTAATCTTGTAAGAAGTAGATATCTACTAAGTAGGCACTTGAATGTGAGCTATTTCTCTGTTTCATTCTTATGAATGAATGAAAAGAAACAAGTACTTTAAGAAAGAAAATTATCATTTTCTTCAATAAATCTCAGGTGAACCATGTTGAAAGTTGATACTTTCCTTTACCTGAGTATAGCTGCAGCCTAAAACAACTGGCTGAGATGTTATTTCTACCACCATGAATGTCTTAAGTTAAACATAATTTATGACACCAGTTATTGGGTTAGGTTCAGTTGAACAAACAGAAGTGACCAGAAGCTCATAATTTATCTTGTTTATTGTACTTCTGCTAACTGGGACCTTCACTGTTTTTTTTCCTTCCCAGGGTTTTCCATATAAAAAAGTGAACGTGTTCTCCTTTCCTCATTCTAAGTCTCAAAATGAAAAACAGATCCTTGAGCAACACAATGAAATACGGAGATCTGTAATTCCCACGGCCAGGAACATGCTGAAGATGGTGAGCTATGAATTACAGCCAGCCTGCTTTCCCCTTAAAGGAAATGATAGGACAAACCCAGCATCAAAGGAGGTTGTGGGGTGAAGGAATTAAGAGCAGCCTGATGAGAAGGACTTGGAGGTATTCATGGATGAGAAACTCAACTTGAGCCAGCAAGATGCTCCAAGGGCTGGAGCCCCTCTGCTCTGGAGACAGACTGGGAGGGGTTAGAGTAGATGACCCTTCAAGGCCCATTTCAACCCAAACTATCAATGATTCTCTGATTCTAAAAAGAGAACACAAGGTCTGGATGAAGGAAAGAGCATGCAAAGCAAAGGGGGCACAGAAGCCCGAGCAACAGGCTCTGAATCTCACACTGTCAGGAGGGCGAAAGAGAGCTAGATCTGCATAACTTCTCCCAACCCTGTCACCCTTGATATTCCTTGCCATCCTTATTCCATGAGCAGATGAGCTGGTCAGTGCTTTGTGGTTAAGCCTGCACAGAGAGACCTGCAAACATTCCCCAGGTTCAAAGCCCAGCTGGCATCTGTCACCACAACTCAGCTGGGCTGCAAATCAGTTTGCATTATTTAGTCCAGTGCACCCTGCAGTGTTCACTCAGACACAGAGCTGAAAGAAAGCAGCAGTATGTTATAAAAACCCTTTTAAATTGCACCATCTGGAGATCAGGACTGTGCTGTAGACCTGTGCAGAATAACCTTCTCTGAATTCTTGAAGAGTTGGAGAAATGTGGTTCCTGTGCCACAGGAGAGTAAACCAACACAACTCCTTCTCTTTCCATTGAGGGCCATGGCAGCATTCAGTGCTCAACACCCATGCCATTCTCCTTTTTTATTTTTCTCCTCATGGGTTGCACTAACCTATCTATGACCTGGATACTTCTTCCTTTGTGTCTTTCAGGCGTGGAGTGACAAAGCTGCCAAAAATGCTCAGAAATGGGCAAATCAGTGTGGGATGAAAATCAGCCCAAGAGAAAAGAGAGTTATTAATGGTACTGAAAAGGATGGAGCCTCAGCTGAAGGGTTAATAGCAGTTAGCAGATGACCCCCGTGAATGTGAAATAGAACTAAGGATGACTTTTAATCCGTTGTAGAATAGCTTTTTAGGATTATTAGAATACCTATTGTTACTAGAATACCTTTTTAGGTCCAGGTCTAGTGGAAGGTGGAGTTATCCATGGCAGGAGGGTTGGAACAAGATGATCTTTAGGTCCCTTCCCACCCAAACCACTCTGTGATTCTGTGATTATTAAACACAAAAACATCACTTTTGTCAGATGAATAGAAAAGACAACTTGTTGGAGCTCCTTAAAATCACAGGGCAAAGTGAGTGGCATCACAGGCATTTCTTTAGAATATAGCTACTGTCCCTCTGTCCCTCCTCCCCAGTTTACAGCTTGCTTCTCTCCCAATAAAATAGATTTACTTCTACTCCAGGTGTCACCTGTGGTGAGAATGTGTTACTGTCATACTACCCAAGGACATGGGCTGAAGCAATTCAGGTGTGGCACAGTCAGTCTGCTAATTTCAAGTATGGATATGGACCAACCTCAAAAAATGTCAATGTTGAAAGCTACACTCAGGTATGGAGACTTGAAACAACCTGTAGAGATACACCAGAATTACTGGAGTACATTTAAGGCAGCTTGGAGTTATTTATAATCAGGAAAAAAATGATTAGTGTCATCAAATTATTAACTATCATTCAGAGTCTGATCCAAAGGCGAAGGATAAATTTTAATTCTTTTCCATCAAATTAGGAGGCAATGGAACCAGTATTTTGGAATTGCTGTCCATAAAGAAAATATTAGTCTGTAGAAAAATCATTAATTTAGAAATACTTTTAATCTAGAAAGAAATGTTTTCTCTACAGGGGTTGAAATACCCGAATAAGAAGTGTCAAAGCAAAATACCTATGATGAAAATATTTGAATTTCAACTTCAGTCTCCTGCCAGAACTTGTATTCAAGAACATTTGGAAACTGGAGGAAACTCATTTTTCTATGTACTCTTTCTGACAGCTAAACTTTAAACTTAAAAGCTGACAAGAAAAAAATTAGAGAAATAATTATTTTCTGGTTCTGTTATATTGTGAGGTTTTTTAATGCAAATTCAAGAAGGATGACTCTGAAATAATGAGCTTTTTTTTTTAAATTATTCTACAGCTAATCTGGTACAACAGTTACAAGGTTGGATGTGGAGTTTCCTACTGTCCTGCAGGCTCATACAAGTACTTTTACGTTTGCCAATACTGCCCTGCGTACGTATTGCCTCCTTACTCTGTGGTGATGATTAGGGATACGTTTCCAAAACATCCTTGGCTATACGATAAGATGATTGCAATCTACTTTAACCATTTACACTTTTGAAAATACCAATGTGAATTGCGGGTTTAACAGCGTGTTGAATAGCAATATGTATTTTATTTCGCATCGGAAGAGATATTAGGGAAATTTTAGCAGATGAACAGAGGTCTGTCTCGGTCAGAATCAGGCATCAGGCACAAATCATGCTGTACTTTTGACCACAAAGAAGAAAACCAGATGTAAAGTGGACAACAAATGAATATTTGCAGAAGTAAAGAACTGCATTTCATAAAGGTTTTGCTGAGGTTTGGAGCAGCCTGGCTAGTGGGAGATGTTCCTGCCCATGGCAGGGGTTGGAACTAAGTGATCTCTAAGTTCCGTTCCCAAAGAGCTCTGTGACTCTGTGATTGTATGACTACCTCAATCAGTTGAAATCTATTAGAAAAGCAGAGCTAGGAAACACAAAATTATTTTAACAGATAGTTCTATGCAAATACAATCAATTAATTTTGTTTCTCTAAACTTATTGTCCCTCTTATTTAAAATCTTTTTTTTTATTTGTATTCTATGAAAATCTGAAACTAAAATATGACTGCTTATGAAAATACTCCTATCCAAAACCTTTTGGATGCCTTTCACTGCGAGAAATAACATAAATTCCTGCTAATGCCCCAGAGCTTCATGCTAATCTTATTTTGTCTTGTAATGCTTTCAAATTTCAGAGGAAATAACCCGATGCAAATAGCTATGCCTTACAAAAGTGGACCAAAATGTGCTGACTGTCCTGGCCACTGTGACAGAGGGCTTTGCAGTAAGTGACTCCAATCTCCTTAAAACAATCATTCTATAATATGCAAGCCATCTTAACAGCACAGCAAGAGCACAAAGTTTATATAGACAGGCAAAACCAGAATTTCTGGAAAATGCAGAAATATCAAACTGAGGCTTGGTTTCCAAATAATATTTCATGTATTTTTTTCTCTCTATTTTATTTTAGCCAACCCTTGCAAGTATCAAGACCTCCTTGGAAACTGTAAAAATCTGAAAATGTTGTTTGGCTGTAGCCACTCACTGGTGAAGAAGAAGTGTCTTGCAAGCTGCAAATGCACCACTCAAATCATCTAAAGTCCTGGTGGGTGTCATTACAGCTGCTGTGAGACCATAAGGGAAGAGCAGAACTCACTGTAAAGTGTATTCACTAAAGTGCATCTGCTCATATTGACCTATAGGTAAAAATTTTATCTGAAATCTGACCATTACTTCAGTCCTAAATTAGACTGGTGGCTCAAAATAACCTCTGATGTTTTTTAGGTTTTGTAGAAATCATGCTTAAGCTACTAATGTGTTACTTTGTGTGTTTCCTTGCAGTGGATCTGCCACTGATTTATCTCTTTTTCAGGGGAAACCCACTTTTAAAACACTTCAGGGTTTTTTTGCATAAGTCGTTAAATGCCACTAAACTTTTTTCTGTTAACTTTTTGTTTGATTGTCAATGGAATATCTTCCTGCTAAATAAACACATGATTTACCATTACCATCAGTTCACAAACAGACCTTTTAATTAAAGTTATTTATAAATCAAGGGGTGTCTTTTTAATTTGGAAAATTCCTTATGTATATCCTGAGCATCTTTTATACTTCACATGAAAGTGGATGAGAAAGGAAAAGAAATACAAAGCAAAAAGGAATGTAATTTTTGTACAGGCAAAATAAGAGGCACGTGTTGAACCTGCAACTTTTACTCTGACCTAATCACGAAGATTCTGCTACATCTGTGCATGCAGGCGATAAATAATGATTTTATTCATCTGGCTCTCTCCCACTAACCTTGCACCATACTGGGGTGTCCCACCAGACCTCCAGCTGCTCCTCAAAGGGTCCTGGATTCCCACATCCCTTGAATCACATAAACCAGCCTTGAGCAGGGCAGAACCATTTACCACCTTCCCTTCCTATTTCAGGCCACTAAAAAGCATTTTCTCTACAGGGCTGCAGTTCTAGATAAAGACACAAGAGGGTGAGCCATACCTAGATATGAACCTTGCATTGCTTTTTCATTTTTCTATCTGTATAAAGGATTTATCCTTTTATTAAAATTCTGGTGCATCCCAGCCCAATTTTAACTCTTTATTGCAAAGAATTTCTTAGCTAATATTGGCTCAATAAATAATCACTAGATATAGAAACAGTTTGGCAGTGGTTTCCTCCCCTTTACTGTTTCATCCTATTGCCATCATAATAAAGCAATTGAGAGCTCAAATCAGCGAAATTTATGGTTTCCAGGATATCAATTACTAAGTCTAGTAGCCTTGATTTTCCACCTGTCTGAAGCTCAGTTTCACCTTCATGACCATGGCCCAATGTGCAAGTCTCCAAGAAAGCTGGAGAGGGACTTTTTACAATTGCATGGAGTAATAGGACAAGGGGGAATGGCTTCAAACCTTTGAGAGAGGACACAGTTAGATTGGATATGAGGAAGAAATCCTTCCCTGGGAGGCTGGTGAGGCCCTGGCACAGGGTGCCCAGAGAAGCTGTGGCTGCCCCTGGATCCCTGGCAGTGTCCAAGGCCAGGCTGGACAGGGCTTGGAACAACCTGGGATAGTGGTAAGTGTCCTTACTTTCCAGGTGGTGGTGGAACAAGATGATCTTTAAAGGTTCCTTCCAACACAAAGTACGATTCTGTGATCTGTAGAAAGGGTAACTCAAACCAAAGCTGGTGAAAATTTCCTCAGAAAACACTATTCTATAAAACCCCAACTCTCTCATGGGAGGATACATAATTTTGGCAAAACTCTCAGGTGTTTTTTGGGTTATTTTCCAAGTTTTTTCTCTTTCCTCCTTCTTTATCTGGGCCAATGAATATTTAACAATAAATTATTTTCTTATCAGAGATTTCTGAGAGAGCTCTCTCCCCAGAGAGCCAACTTTCATGCTCTGGATATCCAGCTATGCTGTTTGAGCACGGCAGCAGCAGGAGCTGGAAGGGATCTCCTACAACTTTGAGTGCCACCCTAGAGCACCAGACACCCTGCTGGGTTACTGCAGGGTAACCAGGCACAACCTTCGTGCTTTTGTAGGAGATTTCAAAAGATTCTCCTTCCCTGCTGATGTGGAACAGAACAAATAGGAAGTGAGATGAAAAGCTGCCTGGGTGCTCTTGTTTCCCAGAGCTGACATCAAGGAGTGCTTAGGATGCTCCACTTTGGTTTTGATTTCCTTGAAAAGCTGAGACGCTGCTGAATATGGGTTTATCACACACAGATAAGGTAAAAGCAATATGACATTTGCTGAGATCCAGCATGTTGAATGACATTTCTCTCCATTCTTCGCCTGTATTTTCACAAATTTATTTTTCATACTGATGTCTTGTGGTTTCCTTCTTGGTACCAGGTTACACTTTTTCGTTTGTGCTGAATTGTGCTACCTTTCAGTTATTAGTCCAGGCAAGAAGCAAATAACACCAGGAATTTCTTACAGTTTCTATTCTGCTTCACAAGAAGCACATATGCTGAAAGATGATAAGAGCAATTGCTACAGTACAAGTCTAAGCCTTATCTGTGGAGAGAGGTGTAAGAGCTCTTCAGCTGTTAACTCACATGACAAGAGCCTTAAACACAGTTTTGAGCAAAGGTTATGAAGTAATTTAACAGTCTGACAGTGTCCAAAGAAAGAGTATTTTTGATATTTGAAATGCACCAACTGCAGCAGTTTCATTACCAAATTTAGCCTCTGGGCTAAACCAAAGGGAAGGTCATCACTTTCAGTATCCCAATGTCTTGCTGAGAGTAAATGGGCCTCTATCTCCACTGTTTTTCTCTATCTATTGCTATCTTAGAACAAATCTTCCACAAAACTCTTGTTCTTGACACATCTCACCTACAACAACAACCTGTTAACACAAAATTATAGAATCATTAAGGTTGGGAAAGACTTCACCACTAAACCATGACTTCAAGTGTCACTTCCACAAGCCTTTTAAGCACCTCCTGGATTGGTGACTTCACCATTTCCCAGGGCAGCCTGTTCCAATGTTTGACAAGCCCTTCCATGGAGAAATTTTCCCTAATACCCAACGTAAATCTTCCCTGGTGCAACTTGAGGCAGCCTCCTCAAGTCCTCATATTATATAGAAAGCAAGAATTGGAAAACTTCACAGGCCATTACAAATTTATGTTGTCAGAATATCCAATTCATTCCCATAAAATAAAATCATGGCAAGATGGTTGAGGAAGCCCAAGCAGCAAAGGGTCATCAGATCAGGGACGGGACAAGGATGTTCCCCACCCCTGTGCTGCTCCCATCTTCTAGGCCAGGCTGCCAAAAATGGGATTCCTCTAAATGTAAAGGCCCTGGTTAAACTGTGAAAAACAGGAGATGGACTCCCTGATTAAGAACTTTCTTGGCAGCTGCTGTCTCCACTCTGGGCTGTGAGCAAGACATTAAACCCCCAAGCAAGACATTTGACCTGCGAGCTTCAGCCTCACCGAGTGCAAGGCAGAGATAAACCAGCACAGCCAGGGCAAGGAAGATTAATTAGTGAACTCTGAGAAAGAGCCCACAAAGCACGAGGTCCTGTAAATTACAATATCACATTTGATAGCCACACCCCCAGCATAATTCTATCTCAGTTTAACCACAAGTCAAGGGGACAGGGGGCACCGGGAGATACAAGAGAGGAGGTGACACTCCCTGCCGACCCACCGGTGACATCTGAGGGTTCAAGGGCTGTCACTGGGCTCAGCCCTCAGCTCTGGGGTCTGTGAAATGCCACCCTCCCACTGCTGCCTGGGACTAACAGACACTCTGACACCAGCAGCAATACCAACTCGGGAAGAAAGGGAATTTTTAGGAAAATCTGAAGTAGCAAATTGGCATGGGAAAGACCTGTGTTAGCTATTCTTTCGGCCACTGATGGAGAGCCCAGGGCTCAACACATGCGTAACTGGAAATTACTCTTTAAAATCATTATCATCCAATTCTTGGGATTTTTCCTCCACAGAAATGATGATTTCAAAGCAAATTATATTTTTTGCTTGCTGTTTTGCATCATTAACACCCCTCTGCTTTCTTCTCCCCTCCCACTGCTCCTTGAAGTGATGGAAGTAAAGGAGGAAAGCCCAGGCTGCCACACTAAAATCAAATTATGGCTTTTATTCATTTTGTTGAATGAACCACAAGATTTTTTTTAATTTCATTCATTGCCTTTAAACAACCAGGGTTTTTTTGGGCATGCAAAACCATTTGCCTATCTTCTTTAAAAAGTCTATTCCCAATGTAAACAAATTCCAAAAACCTACACCGAAGATAACAAAGGAAGTATATGTTAAAGCATGTTATTTTTATGTAGTGATATACAGCATTCTTTGTGCAGGCACATATGATAAGTTTCCAACAAAGTGATTGCTGAAGGGTCAAAAGATGTTTATTTTGGCAAAAATTGAACTGTAGCCCCTGTGATTTTTGCAGAGGACTGAAACACTGACGAGTCAGGGACAGTTTCTGCTTCTGACGCACAGAAATTACACAATTTCTGAAAATTCAAAGCAAGGATGGATTCACCTCTTATGTAAATGTGGATGTGCAGCTCTGGACATACAATGGAGGTGATTTTCCACCCTCACCCAACAATGTATCAGAAAATGTCTCCTGATTTTTTGAAAGAGATTCTTAAATTGATGCTTTTTTTTAGGAGTGACTCCCGTGCTATATGTACTGTTCTAAGAATTTTAGTGAAATCAATTTCTAAGCATGAAAACTGGAAAGGTCAGTAGCATGCTTCCAACTGAATGAAGAGTGACATAAAAATTTTACAAACAGAAGAAAAAATATTTATTGAAAATACTATGTGATAACCTACCCGCAAGTGCAGGGAAAGTCTTCAATGACCTAAAAATTCCACGTTCCTGAAGAGACAAATGCTGGATGATTGAAGAGGTAGAAAATGTCAGTAAAACAATAAATTAGGTGTTGGAAGTAGTGATCAAGCTTCTTCCACAGATTGCAGTGTCTCAGTGCTCATGAGGAAATCAGGTTATAAATGGGAAAGGAGAAAAAGGACAATGGAAAAGAAATGTGTAAATAACCTGGAGGGGAAAGGTGAAATGACACAAAAAACAAGTTTGTGTAGAGTGTGAAGGCAGGGAAACAAATCTTATGATAAGGGACAAGCCACCCAAAAATATGGAAAGATTGCTGCACAGGCAAAAATAGCCAGAAATATCAACAATCCTCCAAGCCTAGTATTTAAGAATGAGCAGTGAGGAGGTTTTAGCCTCCCTGGAAGCTTCTCCCACCACCTGCCCATGGCCTAGGAGCTCCGTTTTGGCTCAGTCTGTCTCTAGTCTTGCTTTATGCCCTTCTTCTTGGGAGAGCCTTGGATCTTCCTTTCTGTAATCAATTAACATAAGGATGAGCACATTGGAAACACAAAAACAATCCAGACTATTTGGACATAATATTGACCATAATACGTCAGAAACCAAACTTCAATCTTTGGATCTCAGATTATTGCAGTTGCCTTGCACAAAGAGTCAATGCAGATCTAGGCCTATCAGTTGAGGAAAGCAGTATAAAGATTTTTATACAGCCCTAAATGAGTTTTTTAATGCGGCTCTGCATGTTTTAGAGGTAATTAGGAAGCATCTAAGGAGAATGTAGCATCTAATGCACTATGACACAAAAACTTGTACCTTTCACAGCTTGCTATGAACACTTCAGAGACTGGATTTTTCCACTGAGGTAATTTTTCCTTCTATTTATTTGCTCCCTGTTCATTGTACCTCCAGTGTCGGCTTGTCCCGGAAGGGGTGTTGTATTTTAGATAGTTAGTTGGGTTGCAGTTGTTCATTGAATTTGCCCTTGGCCCATTGTGAGGAAATAATAAATTCATCTTGTCAGTTCAATAGCACGGGACTACTTTGGCATATTCAGTGATTTAGCACCTACTTCCTAAAATCTAAACATTCATGTAAATTAATTATTAAGGTCACAAATCATGTCTTCCATCAGGTCAGCAATCAAGCTGCAAACAAAGAAGTTCCCACTTGCCTAACATTCAGCCAGCTGGAGGAGATGTTAGTTGTACACAGGAAAAACAAACAATATGGGAGTTTCTTGTAGGAATTTGTTATGTACTAATTGTTCTACCCACGTTTGCAACTTAAGACGAGGTCAAAATGATTAGAACTTGTAGGTCAGTGTGAACACACATACAAAACACACAGTTTATGCTGGGGTTTAACTTGTGGTGTGGCTCAGTGTACAGCACTCACTGAGTCATAGGAATTTGATATTTACTTGTGGGTCAGACCAACTATTTCATGTGTTACCACTAAGCAGCACCCTCATGCTGTGTCACTGGGAACATCACAGCTCAGCCTCCAGAGGCTGATTTACATAAATGATTTACATAAATGGTGGGAGAGGCACATATAGCAGAAGATTTTCTGGGGTTGCTCAGTTTGATTTGAGCTTGTATTTGCTGATCCACGTAAGGAATAAATGAAAGATCGTGAGGAACATGAAAGAATCATGAAAAATCGGTGAGGGACAAAAGACTTATGGAACCATAGAATCACGGAATGATGTGGATTGGGAGGGACCTTAAATAACATCCAGTCCCACCCCCTGCCATGATCAGGGACACTTTCCACCATCCCAGGTTGCTCCAAGCCCTGTCCAGCCTGGCCTTGGACACTTCCAGGTATCCAGGGGCAACCACAGCTTCTGTGGGAAGCCTGTGCCAGGGTCTCATGACCCTCACAGGGAAGAATTTCTTCCTAATATCCAAGACTCAAAGCAATTCTCTTCAACTTCCTTTACAAGTGCCCTTTCCCAGTGCTCTTCTGGCTTGACGCAAAGAGTGAAAACCAATCCAGGTGTACTTGGAGCTACAAAGTGGCTTTTGAAACTGAGAGGCAGCCAGTCTTCTGTAAGGAAAGACAAGTGAGATGATTCACTGTTGTGTCTGAACTCATCTCTTTGTGCTTTTTCAGAAGCTTTAGACCTGCTTGCCTTTAGGACAAGACTCTGTAAGGGATTTCACCTGGGCAGGAACAGCCATGTCAAGTGCCCAGCCACAAATAAGCACAGGGAACTGATGGGGAGCAAGAGAAACACCTACATTAACATAAGAAAATCTATAAATATACATGGTTCATCACTCATGCCATCTGAGGCTTAAACATAGACATCTAATTGACAGTATTTCTTACTGATTTCACAGAATAATAGGTAGAGGTTTTGGGTGCATGCAAAGCATCCATCTTAGCTGAGGTAGAGCCTTTTTATCACAAGAGCAGTTCAGAGAGGCCCACTGGCTCTCGTGGAAGGGAGAAGAACCCTGTTATCTCTAGTAAACAGCTTTCCAGCAACTTTGGCCAACAACTCAACCAAAAGTTTCTGTTTCACATTTAACCCCTGCTTTGCAACACTCATGCAATGAAAGCAGAAAGGAGAGAGTTTTTAAGTGAAACACGCTCCTCTTCAACAAGCCATGCTTTAGCTGAACACTGCTTAACTGGTTGTAACTATTTGACCTCTTCTATTTAGAGGAAAAATGCAAAGGCTAGTTCCTTCTAGTGTTACCTTCTATCAGTTCTTTGTGTACTGGAAAGATTAAAAATACTTTTTAGTAATCAAGCAAGGTCTTAATTAGAGAACAAAGTCTGTGGGATTTCAAATGGAAAAATAAAACACATTTATTTCAGCAAGAGACACTGAAAGCTCGACCTAAACTAAACCATCACCTATCTAAAATCTGTGATTGCTATTCATCCATCATTCCTTCCTTTTCCAATAGACATCTTAGTGTTCCCTGAAATAGATTTTTTTTAGTGGAGCATTAGCAACATTATGTTTCCCTCTTTTGTAAGAAATCAGGTAAGAGGCTGGTGGGGGTGATTTGGATTCGAGACAAAGAGGCAACAGGCAGAAATTGATGTCCAGGAAGTCCCTCCTGAACATGAGGAAGAATTTCTTTCCTGTGCAGTGGCCAAGCCCTGAACAGATTGTCCAGAGAAGGTGTGAAGTCTCTGTGGTCCCTTTCCACCTGACCCACTCTGTGATTCTGTGATCTTGTTGCTACTATCCAAGGAATCACAAAACCCACTGAATGTTACTTCCCTCTTTAAGGTGAAGGAGACTTTCTAAGGACTGCACAGACAAACTGCATTTGCTTGGTTGAGCTTTCAAACTTGAGGAGAGGTAGGGGTCTGCTGACTCCAAGAATTAAAGTAAATGTTTAATGAAAAGAACACTTCTGCAACACCACAGATATGGGATAAATGTCAATGTTCTCAAAAAAGCTTAGCTCAAATTCAAGAGATCTAAGAAATATTTCTCTCACAGTGTGGAGGCAAGATGCACCTTATTCCACCTCTCTGGTCTCCATAGCTGTGTCCACAAGAAGAGTATACACACCAAGAAGTAAATTGAAGATTGCTGTGCAACCAAGTCATGATCTGTAAATCCACATAATAGACTGAGGGATTCTCATGGCTCAGACTTCAGTGAACTGAGCTCAGAGCCTTAAATAACAGCAGGCTCTTCTAGGAGACACACTGAGCCTGGTGTGAACCTGTGTCAGACAACAAACATGACCAAAAAAGAGCACTTCCATTCACATGGCCTATTTAGCCAGGTACTTTAGGTAACTTCTTTTAACATGAAAGCAAGTGCTCTTGGAATTTCTATTTCTTCTGGGAAAGAAATTTAAAAAACCATGTAGATGTGGTGTTGAAGGACATGATTTAGTGGTGAAGCTGGCAGCACTGGGTTAATGGTTGGACTCCGTGAATTATAGAGGTCTTTTCCAAACCTAATGATTCCATGAGTCTGTGGTTTAAAAGGAAAACATTGCAGGTTAGATTGGGTACAGAAATGTACAGAGTGTGTCTGGTCAGGTGAATGCCTCTCCTAATGATGCTGTAAGAAGATTATTAAATGCAGATTCTTTCTCATACTTTAGGTTAGATACTGCTCAAGCAACCCCTCTATTTCTTATTTTTATCCTTCTGTAATCTTGAAACTCTGCCATAACTATTCACTTTTTTTTTACATAAAGTTTGTGATGTGTCAAGAACATCCTGTTTAGATGGAAAGCTGGATAAAAAATCCAGCAGCTGTTTAAATGACAAATACCTAAAGTTTAGTAAATCCAGGTGTGCAACAGTATTTGTCAAAGAACACCCTCGCTCCTTCCATTGCATTTATATCCACCAGGATTGGGATGAAGCTAATAAGGAGACATAAGTGAATTTCCTAAAGAGTAGCAATTCAAGATGAGTGCATTTTGGTTGTCCCAGGCAGCAGCTGAAGGGACAGAAAAGGGCTGCTTTCCTTTGAAATGAGATGTTGGAAGTGGCTGCTTCCCCATCACCTGGAAACCCTGTGCCAGAAATGAGGCAATCAGGGAAAAAAATGGAAATTACAGACAGCCATTGACAGAGCAATGTCCCAGCCATTTCCCAGATTTCTGCTGGGAAATACATCAGCCCAAAATGTAGGACCTGCTATGTACAAAGTTTCCACGGGGATGTAGGGCTGAAAGATCCAGACCTTGTTTTCATTATTTAACAGGATAAACACTCCACATTATCCACAGATGCTGTGGCTGGGTATGTATGAACCCAAGCAATGGCTATTCACCCTTCTTCCCTTGGAGAGGCTGGACAAGAGGATCCAAAGCACCTGAGGCAGTGCCCAGACCCAAATATGACAAAGCCAAAGCCCATCTCAAAAACCAAACACTCAGTCAGTGAGTCAGGCCAAACTGGGTTTTCCCAAAAGACGTCCAGTGAGCAAAATAGTCCAGCTCCACCCCTAGGATAAAGCATCTTCTTCCTGGCAGCTTGTGGTGTCAGTCCTTTTATCTTAAATTTGGCAATATCTGAAGTTAATTTGTGACAGATTCAACCTTGTTAGTGGTGAGAGAAAAATGATTCATTTATTTAGAAGAATGAATATTAGAGTGCAAAAATATTGGGATATAATTTCTTCAGCATCCCTATTTGTGTGTAAATCACCTGTACATGCCTCGGGGCCACTCTGTGGCTGCTGGGCATTAGTTCACCTCACTGGGAAAATAGCTAAATTATTCTTCCTGGTTTAAAAAAAAAAAAGTAGGAAAAGGACATGGATGAATGCTCTTCCAATACAGTTTGTATGTCTCTGTGTGCGTATGTAGCTGCATGAGATTTAAGATATAAAATAATAATCTCAGAAAAAGTCCTGATTGAATGGACTTGGCCCATTTTTAATTTTGAACACTATTAAAAGGCACTTTTCCTGATAGCATTTCAGCAAGGAATTTTTGCTGCACCCCTGAAAGATCTTAACATATGGATTGCACATTTTTCATGTGCGATCTTCACTAGGAAAAATTTTATTAAATGAATGCACATGATATCCATGGCTGAGCTGTGGGTAAAAAAACCGGTGAACTTGGCTCGTGAGCTTGTCCCTTTTTTAATCACCTCCTGAGCAAATGTAGGAGCTCCCAGATCCTCACAATCAAACCTGGATGTGTCCTATCCTGTGGTGCAGCAAGAATGAGTGATAGCTTTTTAACAAATCTGTTTCCTCTCTTTGATCTGCTCAAATGAAATATCACCGCTATGAAGCAAAAAACACATATGTGCTTATTTTAGCTTTGCCACTTGCAGGCTTGATTGTGTGACAGATTAGTGCTTTCTTGCTAAATACCTTGGTTTCCCTTGCAAATTCACAGACTCATTTTCAAGCAGAAAAAGCTGTGACAATTTTAAACTTAGTTTGGATAATGGTCTAATTCTACCTTTATATTAGAGAATTTTAAATTTGCCTTAGGAACAGAGAAAAAGTCATAGCACTGCCCTGTGCACCAGCATAGAGGTACCTTAAAAAATAGCTGAGTTCTTTAAATCTCATTGCATATGAGCATCTCTCCAGCAGTATCTCACCAGGACAGCACCCCAATTTAGTATCATCTCCCAACATCTCTACATTAAGCTGATTTTTATACCCAAGATTGACAAAGTGTTTTATTGCTCTACCCTGGCATTACTTCTTCACGACCAATTAGTCAACTACTGCAACGTCATCCCTCCTTTTAATAGATACATGAAATAAGGGCTTGTCCAATACAATTTTGCTCTGTTTTCTGATTGCTGGATTGACAGAGGTGAATTTACTCACTGTCATATGAATACAATATATTATCCACAAAAATTTGAGGACTCAGGACAAATTTTAACAAGCAATGTGACTCTCAAGAGCAAGAGATCATCCAACAGTAAACTAAGGGAAATTTAATTTTCTCCTCCATTTGTGAGAAAGTTTAAAACTAAGCTTTTAAAGCCATGTCATATATTTGGTCTCTGACCTATTTTCATTATCTGAGCTAAGGGGAATGTAAAAAAAAAAAAGTAATAATTCAAAATGAAAAATAGAGCTGTTTTCTTCAAATTCCTCTTTTTAGTAATTACGGCTTTCTTTTTTAGCAACTCTGAATATACTTCTTACATATAAAGAAGTACAATCATTTTCTTTTTCAACAGGAGTTTACAATGAGAACTTGTGCTCTGAGAATGAGAACTTCACTATGAAATAAAAAGCTATGTTTCCAGGCTGTTGAAAGAGATTCTCCTTGCTTATCACATCCTACATGATGAGAGAGGTGATTTTCCATGTTTTATTTGCAATGCAAAATTATTTACTTTTTGAAAGAACAGCTACAACTCAAAAATATTATTGACTATGGGAAACACAATTGAGAGCTACTGTTCCTTACTATGTGCCACAAACAAGGCTCTGTGAGATTTTCTTGAAGGCTATTTCCTTTTAAAAATACACATAAGGCAGCGAGAAGTACAACTGTGGCTGAATGAGCTGGTTTGTGTTATAAAGTGAGAAAGAAAAAGCACATGCAAGCCAGCATTTCACACACAGAAGTACCCTGGGAAATTGAAATCACTATATTGACCCACACTTTTTCCCTCCCATAGTGGGTGTGACGGCATGTTCACGTCTCAGTTTCTTTTTTGCTATATCAGCCAGATCCACAGAGTTAGTCAGCTCCTCTGAAGGCAAACGCCCATTATCGAGCTCTCACAGCCACCTGCTCTCCAGCAATGCCTCCAGACTTTGACACCAACATGAAGTTCAAGTTCTCCATCCTGGCACTTCTTCTGGAAGTGATCATCATTGTTTTGTACGGGATATTTGTGGATTATGATACAAGGGGTTTTGCTACCAACTTATACCCATGTAAGTATTGCTGTGTAAGATTTATAGAAGTTAGAATTTCTTTAAACTGATCCTAAGCAAGATTTCTGAATAACTTATGAGACCTCCTGATAAAGCTGGAAAAGAAAGTTGTTTTGGGGCAAACAAATTTTTCTGAGGTGTGAAAGCAGCAGGCTTCAAAGTCAAATCCAAGTTGAGTGCATATAAAATTCTGCAAGCACCTCACTGCTGAGAAGTTTACTGTTCTGTGAGAGAAGAGCCTGGGAAATAGTTGTAGTGTTTGCACAGCAGGTTAAGACTTGGAGAACTATGTATTGCTTTGAAAAATTCCAGCATTTTTTTCCAGAGACAGATGGGGGTGTTTCTTGCCAGACCATCTATCTTGATCACTGTAGAAAATAATTAAAATTAATAGGAAGTTTCATTACTATCATCCAGGTTTGGAAGGTTGTCTTATGAGAACATGGAAATTGAGCTGCATGTGCATCGTTGTTAAAAATGTTTGTAGAAGCTGGAGTTCGTGAAGAGCCATAGGTTTTGTGACAAGGTGGATAAATCCCTGCTGTCCCCCAAAGCAGTGGCTCTGTTAGGCAGTAATGGTTAAGCCTGAAAATGTTTCTGTTGATTTATTACTCTGCAAATACTTGGTGAAGATCAGAAAAAGCTTTTGGCCTGAAAAGAAGTTGTTCACTTCTCTCACCCCCTCCTCCTAAGAGAAAGATAAGATTATTGTGAATAAACAGAAAACAGAGTTTACGTTGCTCCAAACTGTGTTTTCCTGGCAGTATTGAAGGTTTGTTGTTAATTTTCTCGGCTCTGAGGCCTCAATGACTTGTAGCCCTGACTGCAGTGCTCTTGATGAGGATCATAGAGTACAGAACTCCCTGCCTATAGGTAGCACCTGGGTAATTTTGAATGCATCCCACTTTTCCTCTCATTCTAACTGTCCTTTCCATGACTGTCACAGGGCAATGTGATCTCAGGGTGGAGTATCTTGTGTTGTGTATTCTCACAGAGAGCACTGTCTGGGTCAGAGAACAGCAAATGAAGGACATCATTCAGCTCCAGATGCAAGTCAGCTGATAAACATCAGGGGCTAATTGCTCACATTTGGGTTAACTCCACTGCGATGTGGAGATATGTTAACTCCCTGAGATGTAATTTAGGCTGTGCTAGAGTTCCCTCTCTGTGACCCAGCTTGGCCATGTCAATGATGTTCATAGAGCCAAAGGAAAGTTTGGGTTGGAAAGGACCTTAAAGGTCACCTCTTTCCAAACCCTGCCATGGACAGGAATGCCTTTCAATAGACCAGGATGCTCCAAGCCCCATCCAGCCTGGCCTTGAACACTTCCAGGAATGGGGCAGCCACAGCTACTCTGGGCAACCTCTGCAGGTTGCCAGGGCCTCAGCATCCTCACCATCCATAATTTCTTCTTAATATCCAATCTAAATCTCTCCTCTTTTAATTTTAAACTGCTCCCTCTTGTCCTATCATTATCTGCCCATTTAAGAAGTCATTCTCTCACTTTTTTATAATCCCCCTTTAAGTACTAGAAGATGCTTTAAGGTCTCCCCAGAGACTTCTCCAGGATGAAAAACCCAGCTCTCTTAGCTGGTATTGTATGAAACTATCCCAATTGTATTGAAGTATCCAAGTTCCTAAATTAGGCGGCCTTATCTAGACAGTGAATTGGGAATGACTCGGACCACTGTCACCCAGGAGATGATTGTTGGCCTAAGCAAAAGTTATGCCAAAACCCACATGAATACTTTGACAGCTCAGATAATTGTACTAACACCACCATTTAGGTCTTAGAATGTAACCCACCCAGTCAGAGATCACCTATGGTTATTTCTGTCCTAATACCAGTGTCTAAGGGAGGAATTTCCTGCTGTCTCCCACGCCTCTCTGCACAGGCAGTGTATGACTGTGTTATTCCTGCACACTTCTCCCTCAGCTGCCCACACTATTGACCTGTGAGCTGCCCTCTGGAATGATTTGGGTTCATGCAAACTGACCCCTTGACCTTCTCCGAGGAATGGCTTTAGGCACAGCATGGATAAAGAACTACTCTGAAGGTGGGAACAGTGTTTTAAGAGAGAAGAACGTGTATTTCTTTTGGCCAGGCTGCTCAGATTACCAGTGGAGACATAAATGAAACAAATACCACTGATGTCATGTTGAACTTTTACATGATGACCTGACAGAGGTCATTCCCAATAAATAATGGGAATAAAAGCAGGATTTCCTAATACCTGTATTTTCACTTTTAGAACCCCTTCTGCTCAAATTTACCTGCACAAAGTGCAAACAAAAGCAGAGTTTGCCTGAGGATTTGGCAGAAATTTAATGCTGTGATTGTATAGGTGGATCAAAAAATATTTTGAGCAAGGACTTCCCCTGATTCCACAAAATGATGGGTTCAAACTGCTTCCCATGCGATCTCTTAGGATGTTATCTCATCTCTACCTCAGAGATTCAGTTGTTTCATCTAGGAGTCAATTTATATTCTCAGAACTGCAGTGCAGGGCCTGATTTTATATGCCTGAGGCACCTCAGCACCATGAATTCAAGCTGTTTCAGTCATTTTGGACAGAAGAAAAGTGAAAATAATAGTAGGGGATCAACATAGCTTTGCACTCAGTTAAGGAAGGCTGTGCTGAGATCATTCCAAAAGCACAGCTTTGCATTATATCTATTTCTGGTGGATGAAAGTAAAGCATGGCAGATTGGAAGGACAGCTTCAGCTGTGCTGTGCCACTGGAATAGGAGAACAAGGGGGTGTGATGGTTCTTAGAGCACTCCAAGAAGATTTCTTTAGTATTAGCATCACACATTGTCCTGTGAGCATCCATGACTCATGGCTTAGGAAAACTTATGCATCCCTCTTGTTCAGAGTTCTGTGGTGTACAACTTCAGGCCAAGCAAAATCAGTTTCAGTGGATGCCACAAGCATCTTTGTGTTGAAACTGACCACCTTGCAGTGGAGTTAATATGTTGGTCCTGGTCAGCCTTGCAGAATTCTGTGTAGTGTTTTTGTTCAGAATCTGCTGAAGCAGTTTTTCCCAATCTTTATTTTCCTGTCTAGCAGAATAGAAGTGCTATGCTTTGTCAAACACAACTAGTTATTGAGACAGTTCAGTTAAAATCATGCTCTTTTCTTCATTTCAAGTAATGTTTTCTTTCAAATACTGCATAAGAGGTAGTTAAAGTTCAAGGTGCATGCTAAACTAGCAGGAATTTGTCCTCAACACCCATGAATTAACCCAGTTTTAACCAGGACTTTTAATCATTGGTGTAAATAAGTCCAGAGAGCATTAAAACGTCCAGCCTGAAGAAGAAGCAAAAGGGTTGGAGATGTTTGTGAACCACTTGCATTCTATAGAATCACAGAATGGTCTGGGTTGGAGGAGACCTTAAAGTTTATCGTCTAATTCCAAGCCAACCAATAATGTTGTTTCTTAAATGCAAAGCAAAGGCTCTTTCTGCATATTTCAGTGCTAGGGCAGGGCTGGAAGATGACACTGCAAATATAAAACATTTTGTTAGAAATCCCCAGTAAGTTATTATACTTCTGAGCCCTCTTTTGGCTAAACCTGGTAATGCAAAACTGAGGAATGCTTCAAGTAATGGGAATTGTAACTTCAAGCCAAGTATTATACCAACCAGCACAAGTGACAAGCTTTTCACGCTTATTGGCGTGCAAAGGCAATGAAATAAAAAATTTTTAAAACACTCTGTCTATACTGGAAGTTCTTACTAACAGTAAAATCAGACACAAAGTTGCAATTACAGGACTCAAACCTGTCTGGTTTAGAGTTAATTAAATTACATAAAGCTGAAAAGCAAAATAATATTTTAAAATATGAAGTATCCATGTTGTGGTGATAGACTCAGTTTGTATTAAAAGCATAAAAAAGAAAATTAAATAACTTTAAAAAGTAGAAAAAGAACTAGCCGTATTTTAACAAAATTCATATTTCAAAAAACAACCAAATATTTGAATGAAGACTAAGTGTATGCTGATTAACAATATTAATTTTTAAATTTAAACTTTATCTTAAAATTACTGTTTCTTTTATCCATGTAAAAAGATCAAAGCCTAGCGCAGTGAGTTTTAGATATCCCAAGCATTCTTTTGCACTGGGACACCTAGCACACACCCAAACAAATACCATGTACAATTTTGGAATTAGCCAGAACACACTGACCACCTTTATTTGAAGGGGAACATAACTTTTCTGCAAGGAAATGAAGCTGTGATGATATTCCAGGTAGCTCCACAAAGAGAGGACAGTGCCAGACACATTAAATTTGTGAGTCTAGAGATCCAGTGGCTTTCCATAATGATATAGGAAGGGATATAATCAATAATTAGGTGTTGCATTTTCCAGACACTCAGTCTTTAACTAGTAGACTGGTCATGAAGTGGGAAGAATGGATCACATCCATGACTGGAGTTTGGAACTCTTCTCTATTCAATCCTCCTTTGTCTCAAGGTTTTCACCCTTTGTAGTCACTCTTCACAGTCACTACATAGACATGTTTTCCTTTCAGACTTTCAGGATGTCCACGTGATGATATTTGTTGGATTTGGTTTCCTGATGACCTTTCTGAAGAAATATGGATTCAGCAGTGTTGGTTTCAACATGCTCATTGCTGCCTTCGGTCTCCAATGGGGAACTCTGATGCAAGGATTTTGGCACACGGAAGGAGGGAGAATTGCTGTTAATGTCAAAAGGTACATGAGAATTTACAAAAATTGATATTTCTATCCCTTAAGGTATAAGGAGACGCCATAACGACAACATCTTTGGGATCAGATTTTACCTAAATTTCATTAAGTCTTACTGTCCACTTCTCCACATCCTTCTGCCCTTCATCTCTGAGGGGGTCACTCCTGGTGCACTGAGCCAAGGGAACAGAAGGTTGGGATGAAATCTGAGGTGCTCCATTATGTATGGGAGGTGTGGGTCCTGTAGAGAGATTGCTTCAAATCTCTGAAGCTGTGGAAGCTGGAAGATTTCCAGCAGTAACACAGCATGTGGCAGGCATGGAAGGATCTGTCTTTCCATGTCACCTGGGGTCTGTCGTGGTTTGACAATGGCCAAGCGCCAGGGTCTCACAACAGCTGCTCACTCGCTCTCCCCTGCCACAGCTGGGCAGAGGAAAAAAAATATTAAGGAAGGAGTTATGAGCTGAGATAAGGACCAGGAGAAAATACTTCAAGTGCAAAACAGGCTTAACTCATAGTTATGAAGTGAATTTATTACTAACAGGATCAGAGGAGGATAATGAGGAGTAAAATAAACCCTTTAAACACCGTTCTTCCCCCCAACCCCTCCCTCCTTCCCACCAACAGTACAGGGAACAGGGCAGAGGGGTTTGGTCAGTTCATCACTGAGATCTTGTTCAGCTACTCATGGAGAGGAGTCCTTCCCCTGCTGTGCTGTGGTGTCCCTCCCATGGGACACAGCTCTGCATGAACCTCTCCAGTGTGGTTCCAATCTCATGAGCAGCAGTCCTCCCAAAACTGCTGCAACATGAGCTCCTCCCACGGGCAGATAGTCCTCCCAAAACCGCTGAGGTGTGGGTTACTTGTCCATGGGGTGCAGTCCTGCAAGGACAGGCTGCTCCAGACTGGAAGCAAGGGCCCCCTCTTTCCACTGGGTCTCCCACTGGATCACAGCCTCCTCCAGGCATCCCCCTGCTCCAGCCTGGGCACCTCCCCACGGGTTGTGGGTGATCTCTGCATCCCCCATGGACTGCAGGGGCACAGCTGCTCCACCATGGTCCTCACCACAGCCTGCAGAGGAAATTCAGCTCTGGAGCCTGGAGCACCTCCTCCCCCTCCTTCTCCACTGACCTTGGTGTCTCCATGTTGTTTTTCTCACATATTCTCAGCCTCCTCTTCTTCTCTGGCTAGAAAAATCTGTCTCTCCTTTGGTTTTGGTTTCTTCTTAAATATGTTATCACAGAGGTGTAACCAATGTCTCTAATTGGCCCAGCCTTGGCCAGCAGCATGTCCATCATCTTCAGAGCCATCAGGGTTTGGCTCTGCTGGACATGGTGGAAGCTTCCAGCAGCTTCTCACAGAAGCCACCTCTGTGCCTCCCCACTACCAAAAACCAGGCCATGCAGAACCATCACAGGGTCACAGAAGAAAGGCTGGAGCAGCATGTCTATCCACTCACAAGGTTTTCTTTTACTTCTCAGAGAATGATTTTCCTTAGCATCATATTCCAGCAGGGTCTGAACACTGATCACAGAATAAGAGACCTCACAAGCAATGTCTCTAAGCACATTTAATGCCCCTCCTGTTCACCTGTCCTGCCTCTACCAAGGTCTTAGAGTGTTTTCCACATCTGCAGTTGTGTTTTCTGAGACAACTTGTCGACAATTTTGAAAGGAGCAGCATCCAAACATTACTGAGGGACAAGCAGGAGGAGTATGAGTTGCTCCCTGATGGTTACAGGCAGGCTTTTGTAGAGAGATCCACAGGTTAGTGCCTCTCTGTGCTCTAAGTTTCTGATCAATTTGTGGTTTTATTTACCTCTGCCATTCCCCAAAAAGTATTAATACTGGTCCTGCCTGACAGTTCATGCAAAGATGACGCACAGTGACAGAAAGACATGCTGGCCTTTCAGAACAGTATAAAGCACCTGACCAAAGACCTTCCTGTCAACTTTGAAATCCAGATGGCAGTCAGAGCTGGGAATTGAGGTGCTGAAGCATATCCAGAGAAGGGCAGAGGAGTTGGGGAATGGTCTGGAGCAAAAGTCTGACGAGGAGTATCTGAGGGAGCTGGGGGGCTCAGCCTGGAGAAGAGGAGGCTGAGGGGGGACTTCACAACTCCCTCACAAGAGGGTGCAACCAGGTGGGGGTCAGGCTCTACTCCCAAGGAACAAGCAATAGGACCAGAGGAAATGGCCTCAAGTTGTTTCAGGGGAGGTTTAGGTTGGATATTAGGACAAATTTCTTCACAGAAAGGGTGATCAGGCATAGGAACAGGCTGCCCAGGGAGAATGTGGAGTCGCCATCCCTGGAAGTGCTTAAAAAATATGCAGATGTGGCATCTGGGGACATGGTTTAGTGGTGGATTTAGCAATGTTGGGTTAATGGTTGGACTCAATGGTTTTAGAGGTCTTTTTCAACCTAAATAATTCTATGATTCCATTACATCCTTGCCCATCCCAATACATTTCCCATCTGGTTTTTTACTATAATTTCAACAGCTAAGCACATATATGTTGTAAGCAGGAGGAGACCTTCTATACTTGCTCTTTGGTAGCTGGTAAGATCACTACAAAATCCATCTGGAAAGGTTTGATTTTACTGTTATCCGCAAAGATGATATTGATAATTTTGATCTGAAGAGTTAAAGCTCTATCATTTTAATGGCACATTGGATATTACAGCCTTCAAACTAATTTTCCTTTTTTCATGTGTTTTTTGTTGGTTTTATACTTTTTCCTAACTTCAGCATGATAAATGCAGACTTCAGTACAGCAACTGCTTTGATTTCATTTGGAGCACTCCTGGGGAAAACAAGTCCCATTCAGTTGCTCATCCTGACTCTTCTGGAGATCACCATCTTTGCATGCAATGAACATCTAGTTACTGAAGTATTCAAGGTACAACTATTTAGCAGTTATTGTTTTCCCTTTACAACAAATGCCTTCACTTTGTAAAACTTCCAGTTTGCATGTTCTAGGCTCTAGTTTCTACCATAGAAATAAAACCATTAAATCCTTCAGACTTCTCGTCCATCAAACTCTCATCATTATGCTGTATAAAATCTGTGGCGTTTTTTTGTGTCCCCGTTACAGGCCACAGATGTTGGAGCTTCGATGACTATCCATGCTTTTGGAGCTTATTTTGGTTTGGCTGCAGCCTTCATCCTGTACCGTCCTGGTCTGGCAAACAGACATGAAAATGATGAATCCACCTATCACTCAGACATGTTTGCCATGATTGGTAAGTGAAGTAATATCAAGTGCTGATCAGCTTTTCATCCCTCTTCCAGCTCTATTTTTTACTGATTACCTATTTTTATGCTACATCCATTTTCCTAAGTATACTTCTGAAGGCAAATTCCTTTCAGTCTGATGCATGCACCATGTTTTCAGTGGCACACATATTTTTGCAGTTTTTCCTTGCTTAGAAGGAAGGAAAGATCAAATTAAAGATGTGTTTTGCCTGTGCATCAGTGGTGACTTCCTTTTTGTTAAATCTTCTGCTTTTCCGCAGTATTTGCAGAGCGATTGGCCATAATTAAAAGGATTGAGCTGTGCCTGTCATGGTAATGAATGTTAGAAACCATTTATCTATCTGTCCATGAGATCTATTCAGACACCAATTTACCAGCTAAAACTTTCAGTTGAATTTATAGATGATAAAGGTTTTGCATGTGAACTCCTATTCTGGCTGAGTTTTCACAGTGGTGGTGAGTTCTGGCAGTGAGTGGGGCATGAAAAAGGGTCATGAAAGACTTCCAGCAAGATTTGACAATGACCACATGTCAAAATTGAAGCTGCCAGTGTCAAAAGCTTCTGCATAGTCTAGTATTGCTTCCAGAATTTTAGCTATTTCATGTTTCTTATTAATCATTGCCTTCATGTCTTGTAGCTTGCTCCATTGTGTTGGCACTTGTGACTAAATGGCTTTTGCTTTGTTTTGACTTCTATTCATCCAGGTACCCTGTTCCTTTGGCTTTTTTGGCCCAGTTTCAACTCTGCCACAGCAAATGGAAATGGTGGGGAAGGCCAGGCAATGGCAATTATCAACACTTACTACTCCTTGGCTGCCTGTACCATTGTCACATTCGCCCTCTCCAGCTTGGTGGATAAAAGAGGCAAATTCAATATGGTAAGAATCACATCATAAGCCCTGTTATGCCATGGTTGACTCCACCCTCTGTAATAAGGACGAGTAAGCAGATTCCCAGTGTCCATCTATCTGTCCAGGCTATCAGCAGCCTATGCTCATACCGTGGCCAGAATTAGAGCTGTTATACTTGTAAAAGCTATAAAGTCTGATGAGACGTGACTGAGGGAGCTGGGGAGGATTGGCCTGGAGAAAAGGAGGCTGAAGGAGGACTTCATTCCTCTCTGCAACTCCTCCTGACAGGAGTGTGCAGCCAGGTGGGGATCAGTCTCTTCTCCCAAAAAACAAGTGACAGATGAGAGAAAATGGCCTCAAGGTGCACCAGGGCAGGTTTAGATTGGATATTAGGAAACATTTTCTCACAAAAGGGGTTGGAAAGCATTGTAGCAGGCAGTCCAGGAAACATGGTGGTGGTGCTGGTTTGATGCTTGGACTTGATAATTGTGAAGGTCTCTTCCAACCTTAATGATTCTGTGATGATTCTTTCTTGTCCACAGAACCTGCTGGACCATAGACATTAGTCCAATGTTCAGGTGGACTTTTGGATCTTATTCTAAAGATGGTCCTGTTTGAGTTTCCTTATTACAAAAGCCAAAATAAGTCTCTCAAGGCAATGACCACCAGGTCATTGGCAATCTCACAGTGCAGCTACACTACAGACAAAACCAAACCAGCCTGGGGCTGCCAGGCTGACAACCTTCCATCTCCTTACCCTAAAATCCAGCCCTGTTTGCACCTACTTCGTTCCAGCAGATGCAGTTATTTGTCTGAGCCCAGCATGAGCAGGCACAGCCACAGGATTTGCTGCTGTTTTAGGAGGCAGCTCTCCCTGGCTCAGCCTGGATTTTCAAGGGGAGTTTTAGTGACTTTGCAAAGGCTGGACTACATTAAACTGACTTAGAGCAGCTTTGAACCAACAGTTAAAACACATAACGTTTTAAAATCCTGTTCTTTCTTCGCTGGAAAAATCTCACCCAAAGAAAAGGAAAACTTCTGTGTGCAAGAGAGCCTTCAGAGGCACTCAGCCCTAAAACAATCCTCTCTCCCTCACATGTCACCTCCCCCTTCATGTCCCCTATGCAGGTTCTCATTCAAAATGCCACCCTGGCAGGAGGAGTAGCAGTGGGTACCTGTGCTGACCTCGTAATCCACCCTTTTTCTGCCATGTTCATTGGGGCCGTTGCTGGAATTTTCTCTGTCCTTGGGTTCAAATTCCTGACTGTAAGTATTGGGGACCCAGCACTGCTCCCATCTCTTATTTCTCCTTGGCTTTCCTGGAACTCCCTTGGTTTGCTATAAAGGGAGGATAGATGCAGTAAACTCTAGGATAATGGTGACTTTTAATAATTATTTGATTCTTGTACTTCTGCTCTTTCTTTTGCATATCAATCTGGAGGTCATGGAAGACTATAAACTCACTATAAACTTCGTATTTCCCCTCATTTCAGCCAGTGCTGGCATCCAAGCTGAAAATTCAAGACACTTGTGGAGTTCATAATTTACATGGTCTGCCTGGCATTCTGGGAGGTATTGCTGGCATCATAGTAACTGCGATGAAAGAGGAACGGAGGTGAGTCACAGAGAGAAAGAAGTTTTTTGATTTGCAAAGGTCTATCCTAATTTGCTACCTTCTTAGGATCTAATTATGATTTTTTTTCAGAAGTGCATCTTTGATTTGATGTCAGGCATTGCATTCTCTTTCTCATTTAATTCTTCTTGATCTCCTGCCTTTAATACACTTTAAATGCCAAGCTTCTTCGAGGTTAAAAGCTCAAATAAAAATAAATAAATGAAAATATCATAAAAAATAGCACACAGAACCATTCAAACATAGAAAAATCTTTATTGTGACTCTGCAATTACACTGCTGGTAATTGTAAGATTTCAAAAAAAAACCCCACAAAATGGGTTTTTTCCCACTATCTCGTAAGACTCCAAAAAGATGAAATGTTGGCCTTTTTGACAACAAAGAGTAGTCTCTAAAGGCCTACAGGACATTAAGAACCTTCTCAAAGAACTTTTTTCCATCTCTAGCCTAAAACAAAGCCAAATTAAAGCCATGAGTTCTGTCTTGTATACAGCAATGACAGGATTTGTTGTACTCAATGATCTTGGAGATCTTTTCCAACCTCAATGATTCCAGGATATTTTCCTGAGTCACCTTGTCCAGCAGGCAGCAAGTACGATGTTGTAAGACTGATCATCAGTCTCAAAGTGTAACAGTTTTTTGATAGTCAATAGTTTGGTTTTCTACCCTTTTCAGGAATGGTCGCCTGATTACTCCTGGCAGCCAGGCTGCTGCCCTGGGCAGTACACTTGGAATTGCACTGGTGGGAGGAGCCCTGACAGGTCAGTGTGATGCATATAGTGACTAAAAACATTTGTGAATTTAGAGGTTTCTCCATGGAGAACTTAAATGTAGCAACAATTTTGTGTGCATAACACAAAATTGAAATAATGGGCGATGCCACGCTGGCAAGAACTCAAACAGGGAAAAGCAGTTTTCCAATATCTTTGTCTTCAAATGAAGGTCAGGTTCATCAGGAAGAATTTCTTCACTGAAAGTGTTGTCAGGCATTGGAAGGGGTTGCCCAGGGAGGTTTGGAATCCCCATCCCTGGAGGTGTCCAAGGAACAGCTGGACGCGGCACTCAGTGCTCTGGTCTGGTTGACATGGTAGTGTTTGGTCAGGGATTGAAATTGATGGTCTTGGAGGTCCTTCCCAACCTAAATGTTTCTATGATTCTATGATTCTAGATGTCTTACTCAATACATGTTCCAAAGATACTGAGTTTTACAGCTATAGGAATAATGAGGTGTTGTTCTGGATGGAATCCCTCTCTGTATTGAGACGCTTTAAAGTCTGATCAGAAACTAGTTTAAGACATACTCAGTAAGGTGTCACACATTTCCACGTGTTTGTGAATATTTTCAAACAAACAAAAAAATCAAGTTGAAATAGAAAATTTTGGTCTGAAATCTGGTTAATTAAAAACAAGCTCTTATTTATGCTGTAATTCGTGTTTATATGAAGAAATCTGCATCACCCCTCAGAATGAATAAACTGCTGCCCCAGGATGGTGGGGCATGTCCATAGATGAGGAAATGAATCAGACGACTTAGCTGGCTTCCCAGGGCACGCCTGAGGGATATTTATTTAGTAATTTCCTTCATTTTTTAACCCTCTGATGCTGGTTTTCCTGCAGGTGCTATTCTAAAGCTGCCCTTCTTGGGACAAGTATCTGACCAGAACTGCTTTGATGACTCTGCTTATTGGGAGGTAAGACACAACCTCCTTTTATTTTCCTTCCGTTGGAGGATGTACAGCCACTGCAGCCCCACTGTCCTGGGCTTTGTGGTTTGCACATGTGAGTCAGAAAAGCTGACTCTTCAAAATTCCAAAATGCTGCTCTACCTCAGGCTGTGAAATGACCAAGACCACCTTCAGGATAATTTTTGGACTTCTTAGCTTGCCATGCCATTTTCATTGGACTCCCCTTGAACAAAAAGCAGAAATAGAGGCATGAAATTGATATCACAGTGGAAGACTTTATCTCTCTTTTATATGCTCACTGTATCCTCTTCCTTATTAGAGACTGACATATTCTTAATTTAGTCAACCTGAATTTTATCCTTTATGCCAAGATAAACCCAAAAAGCCAAGGCAAGAAGCAATACATTGTATACATTCCTCATAAATAAAATGTTGTGAAGCCAAAAGGAAATTTTATTAGTTTTTTTAAAATTAATTAAACTCCTTCTTGTATGAAGAAAACCCTGAGTTCATCCCTCAGTATCCAGAACTGACTGTTCGTGTCAGGCTGTGTCAATGCTAATAAACAGACACATAAAATATACAAACAGAGCTCCATTCTCAGCACATTTTAGTCTTCTTTTAAGGCAAAAGCAAGTCCATGTCTCCTTAACTGAGCTCTTTGTTTTTCATGGCAGGTTCCAGAGGAGGAGACAGTAGCCGAAATTTACTCCAGCCACCGTGATGAGCACAGCAGAATTGAAGCTGCCATGTAGAAAAATAATTAATCTGCAATATTTGTCCTAATGATGCTCTTTTGTGTTTCTAATGCTAAGAAACAATGAAACAACATCCAAGTATTGTCCTAACCACACCAGGTTTTCAAGAAAGGGCAGTAGATAGCTATATTTTTGCAATAGAGATCAAGCTTGATTTTAGCTAACTTAGTCATTATGCCAAGCTCAGGTGAATTAATTAGGTCCTTCTAATATATTTGTTCATCAGAAAAAGGCATCAAAAACTGCTCCTTGAAATTATCTATATTTTATCTTTTGTTGTCACTGACAGCAATATAGCTGTTGTGATAAACTTTGGGTTTAAAGGTTATTACAGGACAATACATTTAAGTGGAATTAATTTTTTATTTGGATTTGAACAAACTTTTCACTAGAACATCCCCGATTAACTTTTTAAGAAAATGTGTTGTCCTATTTTCAGACTGGGGAGAAAATGTGCTGTATTTTGAAAGTTGATTATGACAGGAAACAAAATGTTGAAATAATTCTCATGGAAAAGCACAGAATATAGTGATTGATGAGGCAATGACAGCATCAATATTCATTAACAATATTCATTGTTAATATGTTTATTGAAAGGGAGAAAAAAGTGAAGTTGTAAAAATGTATTATTGTCATGGATTTATTTATTGTCATAGGTTTAGTTAGACAGTTTCAAAAACACAGTAGGGGAACTGTGTAGGATCTGTGAAAACCAGGTGATTGCATAATATGTCTTACTCTATTAGACAGTAGTAAATGGATTGTAGAAGTATTAATGTCCCTAAATACAACCTGAACTAATGCCAGCTCCAGAAAAACATGAATTGTTTTGAACTGATTGGAAAGAAACTATGTTCAACCTACAGAAGACTCAGCAGAGAACTTCCGTGGAGTGAATCACTGACTCTGAAGACATTGTCTCCTAAAAGAAGTGAAAGCAGAAAGAAGAAAATCGAAGCTAAATGAAGGAAAATTAACTCCACCCGAGCAGGGATGACAGTGACTGCTCATTTCAGAGAGACAAAAAATTGAGGCAGCTGAAGGAATTCTACCATGTGCCTACATGCATGGGATAATCCACTAGGAGGGAATGGATGGGAAGTGGAAATCTAACATAAGGAACACAGCTCCTCAATCCATCATTCAGACACAGAAAACTACTGCTGATGTCTCTGAAGAACAAGGCAAAGTGGGTGAACTTTCAAGATTTTTTTTTAAATATTAGCATCTTATTTCAAGTGTTACGTATCAGACTTAAGGGGAGAAATCCCTCTCATATAAAATAGGGCATTTATTTTCAGTTTTGTTGGTGTATTTTTCCTTGAAAAACTTTAGAAATATACTAGGCAGGGCTGTGCCATGTGTTATACCTGCTGTACACTGCTACATATGTCAGATTTCTGTCCATGAATAAATATACATTTGTTGTATCACTCTTTAGTTCAGATAAGCTCTTTTGCAGATGTGCAATGACTGACTCTCTTCTACCTTGTTGGCTGTAAGACACCCTTTATCCTCTCAAAGCTTTCACACATTCATTTTTATAAAAATTGAAGAGGTATTTAACAATGTAAATATTGCATTTGGAAAGATTTTAGAAGTATTTTGTGCATAGTTTACAAAGTGTTGAAGTACTTGAAAAAAATTCCATCTGTGGACAGCCTGTAAAAATCTTATCTTCAATATATTAATTTCACTCCTCAAATTCCTACTTGTGAATTCAGAGGGTCTTTCATTCACCTTAAAAGGATGAGGTAATTTCACTAGATTTGAATGCTGACCACACATGAATACCTGAGTGAGGAAGCACCACTCATTGGCTCAAATCTTTGAGAATTATAGGATCCTTTAAAGTTGGAAAACACTTCCAAGATCATCAAGTCCAACCTTCAATGGATTATCATCGTGGCCAGTAAACCACGGTGAGAAGAGCCATGTCTACTCACTTCTTGAATACTTCCAGGGATGGTGACTCCCCTGCTTTCCTGGGCAGGCTGTTCTGATGTTTAATCGCTCTTCCAGTGAACAGTTTTTTCCTAATATCCAAGCTGGGCCTTCCATGGCAATTGTTGCCCTCAAAAATTACATTTAGTTTTTTTAAAATCTGAAAGGGGAAGAATTAACTGCACAGTTTTGTTTTCCAGTTCTCCTTATAATCTTCCCATAGTAATCCATACCCTCATCCTCTAAGTACTCATTAATGTCCCCTAACTTGTTTTTCCAGAGATTCCTCCAGAGAATCTCCTCCAGGGAAATCAGTCCCTCAGGTTCTCTCAAAAAACAGAGTAGGGAGATGTTTAAATCGGAGCTTTAAATGTTTGGGCTTTTTTTTTTCCCAAGTGACTGTGCCCTTGAAGTGAAAGGTTTGCTTCTCCAAAGGTTCTTCACCCTAATTTCTCACCTCCACATTGCAGATGCCACTGGCATTTGGTTCTCTGGCTTAGGGTATTTTCTTTGGTTGGTTATTTCCCAATTAATCAAAGCTTTGAATACCTTTAGTCAGTAGAGCTTCATTAGTAATTAGCTACAACTTCTGTGTAATATGTGATTGGACATTTAAAAGACAGAACCTTAAAACATTTTACCAAGAACCACTCTGCTCTTCCATGAGGCATGAGGCTTGGCAGGAAAGGCAGGAAAGTTTAGTAAGAAGTTAAACAAGACACAGAATGGAGGATGAGCTTAGAGGATGGGACTGAAAAGTAAACAAAAGTTAAAGTACAACTACTCTGAATTTGAGGCTCATGATCATCAGCATTTCTTCTCTTTCTCATAAAAGACTGGTAATGTTTTATCCCTTCTAATAACCACTCAACACTTTTCCTGTCTTACCTTTGTTCTCACTTTGACTTGTTTTTACTCTAAAAAAAGCTTAAATAAGGTGTTGCGGCTTGTTTTTTGGGGATTTTTTTTTGTTTTTTGGTTTTTTATGAGTAAAAACTTTAGTGATATCTCCTTTAAAATAAACAAAGGTCAAGCTCATTGTCAGTCCTATTCAGAACACCAGTGGATGATCACAACTTTGAAGACTGTCTCACAGCTCTTCAGTGCTACCTCTGTCAGAGAAGTATCTTTGTATGTCATTACTCAAAAGAAAGTTTATTTGAAAGCCATTGGCTGAATACTTGCTTACAAAATTTCTTTTAACATTCGTGTTCAAATCTGCTGCTGAATAAATGAATGAATTAAATCATCAGATGACCAAGCATATTTGTTTGATATTTCTTGGGGATGTCTTGGTGATTTCTTGTCTTCTTTCTCATTGGGATCAGCCTGTCAACAAAGTATGCACTGGGAGGCTTTTGCCAAAGGAGAATTCTTCCTTCTCAAGCCTCCTGCAAAATGTTCACCTTTCAACCTCCTCTCAGTTCCTTGTTATTAGCTAAATTCCAGATATATCTGGAAAACCCGACATTTTCAGTGCCTTTTTACCCCCTCTGGGAAGGTGAAGAAGAATCAGGCCTGCTGGACACAGCTGGATATTGGTCCTGGTCTTTTCCCAGGACACCTTCCAGGTAGGTGAAATGTCCTGGTCCCTCCTTCAGAGACACTGGGGACAGCAGCAGTCTCAGGGTGAGCCAGTCCAAGGGCAGGCTTGGAGCTCCTCTCCCAGGTTCCCAGCCTCGTGCCAGGACTCTTTTTCTCTGGGTCTCTGTACCTCCATTCCCTGGGGAATTCCCCCATTTCCTCCTCTCCTTGCCTCTGATCATGATTCCAGATCTTTGCACACTTTTGGGAGAGAAGGACAAGGGGCTCAGCCTTGAGACACTTCACCTCACACAACCTTCACGTTCTGGCCATGAACAATTTAATGCTCAGATTCCTACTAGAAAACTGTTTCAAACACTTCTGAGGGCTGTGGCTCAGCTCTTCTGTCCAGTCTTCCCCTTAGTTTCTTTCAACACCACTTCACTGCTGCTCACCCTTGGACTCTGAGACCCCCAAGTCAGGCTGTACCTCAGCCTCCTTTCCTCAGCCAGCACAGGACATCTTTTCTAAGGGCTGTGTCCAGTTCCAGGATCCCCAGTAAAAAAAGAGAGATGGACAGACTGGAGAGATTTCAGCAGATGGCCACAAAGATTCTGGAGTGACTGGAACATCTCTGATCTGAGGAAACACAGAGAGGTGGGAGTTTAGCCTAGAGGAAAGAAGGCTCAGGGGGATTTCATCAGTATAAATATCTGGGGGAAGGATTGAATAAGTCAGAGCCAGACTGTCCTCAGTGTGTGCCCAGTGCCAGGACCAGGGGCCATGGGCACACACTGGAACACAGGATGTCCCCTCTGGACATCAGGAAACGCTTTTTTACTGTGAGTGACTGAGCACTAGCACAGGTTGTCCAGGAGTTTGTGAAGTCTCCCTCCATAGGATCACAAAATTTTTTAGGTTCTTGGAGATATTCAAAACCTGTCTGGACATAGGTTAGGGCAACTGGCTCTTGGTGGCCTGGCTGGAGCAGGGGGCTGGACCAGACTAATTCCAGAGTCCCCTCCAACCTCAGTCATTCCTTGCTTCCGTGATTTGAAATTCCCAATCAATTCAATGGAATCAAAGTTATGCCACCCCTAAACACTAAAAAAATTAAATCTCTGTGCATTACTCCCCTGGGTGTGGCAAGCACAGACTTTTCCCATGGGAATTTTCTCTTCTTCTTCCTGTGTTTTATAAACAAAGATAAAGTTTGGATGGTATTGAGACGGTCTCTGGAAACAGGCGGTTCAAGCCTGGCCAATCAGCCTAGGGGGAGGTTTTGAACTGGCCCAATCCGGATGATCTTTGAAAGTCTATATAAGTTTTAGAAATTAATTAATAAATCAGAAATTCATAATATTTGACTCAGCTCGGTTCCTTCACTCTGCTAGCGGTTCAACAGCGACACCTGGGCAGTGGAATTTTGATTTCTCAAGGGTATCAAGGGTATATCTGAGCTAATGTCAAAAACGTGATTAATCAGTAACCTGGACAGCATGCAGAATTTATGGCTTTTGTAGCAAATGTCAGGTTGATGACCTGCAGTTATCCATGTTCTTGGACTTTCACACTTGCCCAGTGATCTATACCCAGTTCACACACTGGTTAGCAAACATTTACCTGCCCCTGTACCCGTCTGGGGATTCATTAAGAAGCACGGGGGAAGAGGACAAGTCACTAATTGCAAGTAAAACATATCCTTCACTGGAAAAGAGCTTTATGGACTAACACAAGAGCCTCTCAAGCAAAACTCTTGCAGGAGGACAGAGATCCAGAGTCCACATTTTCTCTTTTCTCTTCTGTGGCAAATTCTTGGCTGAATGGAGATGGACTGGAGCAGCAGCACTTCCATTGGTTTTGTGTTCATCCTGGCTTTTGTATCCATTTCGATAACAGCAGGTTTCTGGGGCAGCAGCACTTCCACTGTTTTAGTGCTGGTCCTGGCTTTTCTATCCATTTTGAAAACAGCAGGTGTCTGGAACAACCACAGACAGAACTTTCCTCCGGGACCAAGACCATTACCTATAATTGGAAACCTTCATTTGTTTGATTGGAAGAGACCCTACAGGACTTATCTACAGGTATTCATTTTCTTTTCTCTTGGTCCTATAATTGCACATATCTCTGAGCCCCATAGTCCAAGATGTCAGACAGTTTCTCCTATTGCACCCAATGTATTGCACTCATGGATGAGCCTTTAGCAAGGGACACGATATGAACAGAAACCTTTGAATGCAGTTTGCTCTTCACTGTAATACTTAATCCATTCATCCAGGTTTCAGCCTTCAACAACTCTGAAATTAATAACAAGTGCCCACCTTATTTTTGTGGTAATTTTGAGAAAAAGGCAACTGAATAAGGAATGATTTTGATATGTGGTCTAACTCCCTCTGCCTTCCACCTATTGATGCATCTGGAGCTGTGACTGCAGAGTTTTGCCTTCACTGACTTATCAACCTTTCTCGTCTTCCTTGC
This sequence comes from Grantiella picta, assembly GCA_013397955.1. Classification (NCBI taxonomy): domain Eukaryota; kingdom Metazoa; phylum Chordata; class Aves; order Passeriformes; family Meliphagidae; genus Grantiella; species Grantiella picta. The sequence continues at coordinate 694,173 of VZRM01005608.1, forward strand.
CTCCTTTCTTCCCCAAAAGCTGAAGATATAACTATATACTCCTAATATTCAGGGTCAACAGTTGGCTGAATAATAAATCTTTCTGTTTTCTTCTAGTGCTTTCTTTACCTAATTTATTGCAGGGCTTTGCTGACTTTGAGTCAGAAGAATTCTATGAACCTGCTCCTTTCTTAGTGTTTTTTCTGCTTAGACATTAAAATTACACATCTTCCTTCCTGATGATTTTGAAAGGGATATTTGCACCTACAAATCCGTATGGATGCTGCATCCACAAAGCATATGTCTGCTTAGATGCAATATCTGGAATATCGCTGTAGCTCTCCAACATGGCCCAATCGTGTTGACAAAAGCAAGTTCCATTTGTTTTCAGGCCAACATACCCTGCTTTATGTCTCTGCTGTTATTCAGTGATTCTGTTCTAATGTTGGTACTTTGACTTGAGCATTATTCAGATATGGGTCACTGCTCCTGTTATTTCAGCTGGCTGTACTTGCTTACCGGTTGCTGAACATTTTGTGTATTCATGTTAAACTGTTGCCTTCTGTTTCTCTCTGCAAACACACTAGAAAACAAGTGGGGTCAGGAAGACCCCCTCCAATTGCCAGAAGAATCAGAAACACCAAGTTATATAAAAACAAAACCACCTACATCAGCTAAAAAGGTCCCACACTGTCTCTGAGACAGATTCATGGTGGATGTGGTCACGTATAGAAAGTTTGGATATCCCTAATGCTAAATCATGGCCCAGAAACGATCTGGGTTTCTTTTATTAATGATAGCAGAGGTTTGAATAGGTTTAGCCTGTAAACAAAAGAAAAACAATAGCATAGAGATAAGTGTGAAAATATGAGTCAAAAATTGAATTTACAAGGATTTCTGAGGGAAGACAGAGCTGTCAATGCCATCCTTTGCTGACTTGGGGTTTCAGCTGTTGTCAGTTCTGCTCAGTTTAGCACAAGAGGACTCCTCTTGCAGCCGTGCTATTTAGTCATTATCCATCACAATGTCTGGCACATTCCCATCGTTTAAATCAAGTGTCTTCCTGTACTCAGGAAAATATCTAACATGTTAGTAACCCAGAGGCAGGACTGGAAAATAAGCAGCACTGGAAAGGGTGATGAATTTCTTTGTAAGCTGTAAAAGCTGTGAACCACTGTTCTCTTCTCCTGACAGCTATCCAAAATATATGGTCCAGTCTTCAGTGTTCAGATGGGGCTCAGGAAAGTCGTGGTGATTTCTGGGTATGAGACAGTGAAGGAAGCTCTCGTAAACCAGGCAGATGCATTTGCAGAGAGACCTAAAATCCCAGTCTTTGAAGATTTGACCCAAGGAAATGGTGAGTTGGTCTTATTCTGCCTTATCAGCTTGACCAACTCATTTTTTTTTCCCTATAGACAAATCAGGAGTTGGGACCACATTTTGGATCAGAGATCAAAAAAGACATTGGGTATAGGGAGCAATTTCATTGACTTCGCTACATTTATTAAACTTTGAAACTACTGACAGTGGCAACAAAACAACCATAACTCTAAAAATAACCATAGCAAGAGATAATGGATAGTGACACACTTTCAGGACGAAAATGCCAGAGAAGCATTTCTAGCCCTCAGGATATGGCTCTGGACTTGCGGCTTTTTTGGCTTATCACAGAAACACCTTTTCTGGAATTAGTATTATGCCTCTGCTTGTCATTTCAAATGATGAATAGTGCTTTTAAATTAGGAATGTTACGATAGATAGCATGTAACACATAGAGAACTGGGGATTTATTTTAAAAAGGGAAATACTGTCTACTGAGCTGGGTTTCAAAAGAAGAATTTCACACCCAAACTTCATTCTAACTTAGCATAAGAGTTTCATATTTACATCTCCAAACATCCTTGAACAAATTCAGGAATAATTCTGTGACCATTTTAACAGCTGCATCTTTTGATCATATTATTTTAGAGAAGCTTACTTTTCACTTCATTTTTTATTTGGAAAAAAAAATACAAGCTGAAGTCATCAGTCAAATGGTGTAACAATTTCAGTGAAAAAAAGTGATGGTGGAGGTTTTAAGACTTTACCTAAATTTTAAAGACGTTTTTGCCTAGTCAGGTTTCTCCTGCAGTCAATAGAGATCTCAGTTCAATTTCACTTCCAAACTATGATGACCAACAGTTCAAACTTGAATTTCCAACGTCCACTTTCTTTCAGCGACCAGTGTCTTTTAGGATATATATTCTTTTTATGATTTGATTAAATAAACCTTAAATACTTATCCTTTGCTCATGTGATAAACCTATTGCTGACGACTGAAAATACTTAAGGCACAGTTGTGTTTTTCCTCATCTGGATGCAATTTTACTTGTTTTAAAAATGACTGCCACTAAACATCTCCATTCTATGCCTAGAAAAAAATTAGTTATTTCAAATCTTCTGCCACCTTGAAATGTTCTCTTGGTCTCAGGCATTGTTTTCGCTCACGGTGAAAACTGGAAGGTGATGAGAAGGTTTACCCTCACAGCCCTACGAGACTTTGGGATGGGCAAGAAAGCCATTGAGGATCGCATCGTGGAGGAGTATGGACACCTGGCAGACACCATGGCCTCACAGGAAGGTGGGTGGGTGGCTCATTCCTCAAACCTACAGAACCACAGAATCACAGAATGGTTTGGGTTGGAAGAGACCATAAACACCATCTTGTTCCAACCCCTGCCGTGGCAGGGACACCTTCCACTACCCCAGGTTGCTCCAAGCCCTGTCCAGCCTGGCCTTGGACACTTCCAGGGATCCAGGGGCAGCCACAGCTTCTCTGGGCAGTCTCTCTCTGTGCCTCACCACCTCTAAGGTTCTGCTCAAGTAGCCTTCCCAAGTTCAGATCTTTTCAAGAAATGTATTTCAGGCTGAAGCAATTAGATGAATTTGGCTCCTCTGGCATTTTTGTGTCTTAGTATGGTATTCTGACATTGGATAACAATCAATAAATCATAGCAGTCAATCATAACAAATAGCAATATTTAATATTAAATTTACATTTACAAATTACATCTCTTCCCACAATGTAATATATTCTCTTGTTCCTTATCTAGGAAATCCCTTCGATGCCAGTAAAATGATTAACGCAGCAGTTGCTAATATAATTGTGTCAATATTGCTTGGAAAAAGATTTGACTACGAAGACTCCAGATTTGTGAGACTTCTAAATCTGACCAATGAAAGTATGAGGCTTGCCGGGAAACCTTTGGTTACGGTAATAATTCACATGTTTATATTGCTGTTCCACTGGATGCCACAGGAACATAGCAATACTGGCAGTCAGTTTCTTCTATTAAACAGGAAAATCTAAGACTTTGAGAGATAATAGGCTTACAAAGCCCTTTTTTGGACAAAAAAACGCTGGAGAGACAGTCTGGGATTCTTGAAGCCAACAATCAAGCCTCCAGTCTCTCAAAAACATAACTTAAAATGTAGTTTGAAGACTGCTAACGTGTAAAAAATACCTTTCGGATACTTGCATGAAATGCTGCCACACACTGGATTGATTTATGTTCCTCTAGGCTTTGAAAAAGAGAAAAAAACTGTTATTGGAAGACCTGGCTAAAACAATAAAAAAGTTGATGGCCAACATTTTTATATTCCTGGTGGCAACTTGCAGCTGTCTGAGCCTGACACCTACACTACTCCTGAAAAATAGTAATTTGGGGCAAGATTCTTACATCTATTCAGAGGTCCTTGACGAATTTTTTATCATTAATTCATCCAGTCACTTTTTCATGCTCTAAAGAACAAAATATTAATAATAAGTTTTTGTGTTTGTATCTTCAAAATGGGTACAGTATTATTAAATCATTTTTGTAGCATTTTCAGACCTCTGGATGGTAAATTCTCTCTAACAACTTCCACTTTTGTAGATGTACAATATCTTCCCGTACCTTGGATTCCTCCTAAGGGCTAACAAGACTCTCCTAAGAAACAGAGATGAAATCCATGCTTATGTAAGAGTTACTTTCTTAGAACATCTCAAAAACCTGGACAAAAACGACCAAAGAAGTTTTATCGATGCTTTCCTGGTTAAACAGCAGGAGGTAACTGAATCTTTTCTTGTTGATTCCAAATTTTATGGTTCTATGAAGACATTCACAATTTCCTTTCAGTTCTTACAATTACAGATAAATTTCTTTGGGGAGGCTGTCTTTGAGAAAATATATATAACAAAGTGGTAGAGTTGAACAGATACTTCACGCTGTTGAAGTTCCAACCTCTTTAAATCAGGAAACATTTATCCTTATTTATTTTCTTCAGACTGTATCAATACATTTACAAAGGCTGCATCTTTTTATCTGCTCTCTCTGTTGTTCCAGCCCTTCTGGCTCTTTTGAAAACACAATGCATAACATAATGAAATCACTACCTGGGCTTTACTGGGACTCTTATTTGAGGTCTCTCATATATCTGGGTAACCTTTTCCATGGGGAAAGCAGCTCCCTTTGCAGCAGTAAATACAGAGATATGTCAGCATTCTTCTCCAGGCACAAGCCCAAAGATCTTCCTTGTCTTTCACACTTTTTAAAAATATAGAATTTATTTCTTAGCAAATGTTTGTCTACATAAATTGTATTTTCACATGGAAAGCTTTAAGTTTTCATCCTTTTATCTCAACCACTTTTTTCAGGAGAAATCCACTACCAATGGGTATTTCCATAATGGCAACTTGCTAAGCTTGGTGAGCAATTTGTTTACTGCTGGTGTTGAGACAATTTCCACCACACTAAACTGGGGCTTTCTGCTGATGCTGAAGTACCCTGAAATCCAGAGTAAGTGGTTTTATGGTAGATATTGTTACACTCAGGGCATTAGGGACCAAACAGGAACCTGGAGAACCAACATACCTGTTAATAGGCCAAGTTACAAAAAGCTGAGATTTTCACCCAGTTATTGTCACTTTGCCCTCTGGTTCAGATCCAGCAAGGGTCCCACTGATCCTCCAGGAGCAGAACACAGAGTTCATACAGGCCAGGCCCTTCAGTCTGGAAAATCTCATTAATTAAAAAGTGCTGTTGGTCAATGAAACTGTTCCAGGTTTCCCTCAGAAACTCTTGATAAACTAAAGGGCTATGCAGATGTTAAATGGATTGTTCTGAGGCTTTAGGGACCTGAGAAGATTCAGGGAATTGCTCTTTGACATCTCAATTCCAGCTGATGGTACAGGGTTGTTCGGAGTCAAACGGAGGTTTTGAGACAACCCTTGGGCAGAACAAAGATCTTTAGACAGAAGAGAGGGCAGAAAAAAAAGTCTTTAGGTTTCCTGTTGGAAAAGAATCAAACACTGTAGTTCTGTTCACCTTCAATTATTACTGAAAGGAAAAAAAGATTTTTGGAGAATTTATGGTTTGCACTCCAGATCTATTATAATTTACATTAGTAAAGCACAGTGTGCCTCATGGGTGAATGAGTCCTTGTATCTTAGAGTTGCTTCTTTCTTCAGAAAAGGTCCAAGAAGAGATAGAGCAAGTGATAGGATCCAATCCCCCTCGGATCGAGCACCGAGCTCAGATGCCATACACAGATGCTGTCATCCATGAAATTCAGAGGTTTGCCAATATCCTGCCACTGGATTTGCCTCATGAGACTGCTGCAGATGTCACCCTCAAAGGCTATTTCATTCCCAAGGTGAGATGCCTACAGGATTGGTTCATTTAATATTTCCTCTTTCTGAATTTGTCCAGAGATTTATTCCTCTCTCCTATTTTTGCAGGGAACCTACATCATCCCTTTACTGACCTCAGTCCTGAAAGACGAGTTGCAGTGGGAGAAACCAGACATGTTCTACCCTGAGCACTTCCTTGATGCCAATGGGAAATTTGTGAAGAAAGATGCTTTCATGCCTTTTTCAGCAGGTGCTTTCTCTTTTGCATTTATACAAAACACAAAGGTGCTTCTGTGTATTTCCCTCTTCATTTTTCCATGTCCCTTTTAAAAAATCACGAATTATGTCAGCTGGGCCAAAATTTCATACAGTGTGACAGCGAGGAGGAGTTGCCATACAAAATCCCAAATCCTGTGCAAAATCAAAGGACAGAGGGGGGTTGCCTTTTGAGGCTTTCCCAAAGTGTGACATTCACCTGAGTTCGCCCAGCTGCACCATTTGCCAAAGCATGGAAGATCCCAAGCCTGCTCCTTCTCTGGCATTTTTCCTGCTTTGCAGGCTCTGTAATTGCTCTTTTAAATTCTCATACATCAGTCTCTGCCTAATCTATCTATCATACCCTCAACACTCTCCATTTTTTAGAGATTCTATTTGTATAACTCAATTCTGCATGATCTTTGAATAAGACTTTTTCTTGTCATACTCACTATCCAACAGGAAGTAAATAATTTTTTCATAGAAGTACTTATTTCCAATTCTGAGGTCCTCTCTTTTAGATTTAAGTCTAGATGTCCGATCTGAAAGCATATCCAGGGAGTGTCAGGTGTGGGCATTCCCTGGATGACTTATTTCATATCACAGCCATGCAATAGCTCTTCATTTTCAACTTTCTGCTATACAGGGGAGTTAAAACCAAATTTTAGTTCAGTTTTTTGTTAGTTCTGGCCTTGAATCATCATTCTATGAATAAGGCAGCTGGATTTTTACAAGCTTCTGGAATTGACAGAACTGAGAAGAACTTATATTTACAGCACTTTTCAATACCCATAGAATATTCCCCTCACCTTCCTTTTCAATCCCACTCTAGCCTGCATTTATGAATCTTCAAGGAATTTTCTGACAAATTTTAATAAAAAATTGCCTATGACTAGACTAATGAAGCCAAAGTCTAGACTGAACCAGTTGGTTTGGGTTCCAAAAATTGAGCCAAGTAGAGGAAAAATGTAAAAATGTAGAAAAAAAATCAGATTTTATTGAAAACTAGACTTAAGGAATTCAGACTGCATTTCCATAGATTTCTCCCCAAATGCAACCATTTAGACACAGGAAAAGAAAAAAACATCACCTTTGTGATGATACCTTTGAAGATCAAAATTCCTCTCCCTCTGGCAACTTGTACCCGAGGATTTTAGAACCTTCTGTGTTCTTTGTTCATACCTGGGATGTGACATTTCAAGTGTTCTGGATTCCCACTAACCTTTATCAGAATAAGAGCTGCTCAAAGGGGTTTTGGTTTGTTTTTTTTTTTTTTGCAGCTATTGAAAAAGCAGCTCTCACTGACTCTATTATGGTTTTCTGCATTTCATTCCAGGGCGGAGGATCTGTGCTGGAGAGACTCTTGCCAAAATGGAGCTCTTCCTCTTCTTCACCAGTCTTCTGCAGAGGTTCAACTTCCAACCTCCACCTGGAGTTTCCAACTCAGACCTGGACCTCAGCCCTGCTATATCATTTAATGTCATCCCCAAACCCTATAAAATGTGTGCTGTAGCACGTTCCTAGAGCTCTAATCAGCATCCATTGTGTTTTAAAAATGTTTAATTTACTTTTCCATCACATCTGTCTTCTCAGATGTGCCTTTGACCAAAATAATCCGTATTTCAATATAGGTTTCCTGTACTTCTAAACCAAAGTTGTCTTTTATTTTTTATTCACTGGGGGAGGGCAGAAATGGACCAGAAAAGTTAACTAATTGATGGCTCATGGATTAATCTCTTAGATCACCTAATCTTGGCTAAATAATACAGACCTTAATCTTTCTTATTCTTGCTGCCATTTTCACTTGGTAATGAGTGTTTGTTGAAAGTATATCCAAAAAATGCCCCCAAGTCCAGGTTTTTCCAAGGGACCTATGGACCATGAAGTTGTGCATAGCCTGTGCTAGGTGATAAATGTGAGATGTTCAGAGATTTGGGCTGTCAGAACAGAAGGGCTGTTTGACCTTGGCAGTCAGATGTGTTTGAAGCTGGGCTGGATGTCCTGATGTTCTCCAGTTCCTCATTGCAGCTTTTTCCCTTGGCTCTTCTCCCTACTCCTTCCATTACCATAGGCAAAGAGATCAGAGTTCTGCACTTCTTGTAGCAGATCACTTCTCAAAAAAACCCTTAAGCCAAGCTGACCTGAATACAGAGGGTCATTAAGATTTTCCCAAGTATTCTTTGAATGGATAAACTCAGCAAATAAAGCATCCACACATGGAAAATGTCTTACCTGCTAAAAGCCAAGGTTTGTGAAATTGAAGTTTCAGATTCTCCAAGGTCTAATCACACAAGGTCACAGCTCCACATACACAGTGAACCTTCTGACCTTCACAGAGGCCTCAAATCTCATGAGTGCCCACAATCTGATCATTCTGCAACTCTGTCCAAAAGTAGTTGAGCTAAGACCACCTCCTAAATGTCTGGATTTATGTTCCCTGGTTCATGTTGCCCTGTTTATTTGCGCATGGCAACCCCAAAGGAGCAACATCCACAGCCAGCCTCTCATAAATCACAGTGTTGGGAAAAAAAAGTAAATTAATTATGGCTTGCTTCTATAACTATCCAGCCCTGTAATGCAGAAGCTCCTTCTTCAGTTAAAGCTATTTCAATCTCCTTGTGTGAAAGCTGTATCTGACTTCTACTCACTGCTCTTCTTCACACTTTCTTTTGAAAACAAACATTAAAAAAAATAAAAAGGTATCTATGTGGTTTAGGAAGTTCAAAACCCACACACTAAAATCACTCTTAATGAAAGCAAAGGAGTATATCTTTATTTAACATTTTCCTGGCAAGCAGGAAAAATTTTAGCCCATACTCTGGACTAAATTACTTCAGGGTAATGGTTGTCAGTAAACGCATCCCTTGCCAAGGGATCACAAACTTGAGAAATATTTCTAAATATATTCCTTTTCATGTGATTCAGTATAAAGCAAGTACTTAGTCTGGTTTTCCTGATTTTACATGTTATAGGGAATCCTGTGAAGAGTTGAGGGTTGAACTCAGAGACCTTTACAGGTTCCTTCCAAATTGAGATACTCCATTATTCTAACTACTGAGGCTTTCAAACCCTCATGGAAGAGAGATAATTAGCTCTTGCCTCATTAAGAGTACCAGCAGCTTGTAAACAGAACAAGTGCTAATGGGGCAAGTCAGTGTAAAGAGCAGTGGTGTCTTCCAGCAAGTAATTTGACCTGAGAAAGTACTTTATAATACCCGAATAATTTAAGGAAGATTTATCATGGAAAAATAGAAATAACAGTGGATAGGAAAATAGATTTGTTACTTAACTTTCATCCTCTGAAGATGAAGAGTATTTAATAATTAAACAAATATAAGGTGAGTACACAACTCTGAGATTAGAGGTTTGCTCCACGATGTTTTTATACACTTCCCCCAAAATTATCTGGATTAAATGTGTCTTGGTTTTTTTATTAAAAAACAGTAAGAAAGTCGAACAGGGGATTTACAGCTGAGTATTAGATAAGGTTATTTTTACTACCTGTTTCACGTTTAACAAAGATTAAACTCACAAATAAAAGCTACTTTGGTAAGACATAGTGCAATCAGTGATTTACAGATAGAGACGCAAAAGTGCAAATACAATGGTTTATTCTGTAAAAACACCCAACTAACTCAGGATCCATTTCCCTCCTTCTCCTAAGACAGGATATATTACCATAACAAGTAATCACAGGTCAAAAAAAAACCTAGAAAACCTTGAAAAAAGACTTAAAATCACTTGAGTCTCAGACTGTATCTACAGATTTTTATACTAGTATTAACAGAAAATGTTTTAATATAAATTCAGCAGTCACAACAGGAAGGTCATTAGAAAGAAAGCACTTTCCAAGCTCAGCATGGAGACTCCACATATTTTGGCTTCTCAAAGCAAATCCACCTTCTCATAGGTCTTTTCAATTAGGGTTAACAAGTTCTTCAAGTCAGCAGACTGCTGAATAGCATTCATATCCTTTAAAAGGCCCTTCTGATTCTTTACTTTCAAAATTTCCTCCTGAAGAAGGAAAGAATGAGAGACAACAAATAAAAAGGCAGCTTTTGTCAAGCATGACAGGAATTTCACTTTCATGCAGGCCAGCTACAGCTAAAACAAAGTTTCTAGGGTTTTGTTCTGGTTTTAAAACATAAGCAGACAGTTCTTAATAAAAAAAAAAAAAACCAAAAAAATCCCAAACTATTCAAATTTTCTGAATTTTCAAAATTGCCACCTCTAGCAGAGGTTAAGTGATAAAAGCAGGTTCTGTTGCCATCCTCCTCATAACCAAAGTGTCTCTGAAAATATAAATATATGCTCCACACTCACCTGCAAAGTGGGTGCCTGCAAACTGCGCTTGGGGAGTTTTGGGAGGTGGAGTGCTCCACTGCCATTTTCCTGGAATACCTAGAAAGAAGAAAAAACAATCCAAAAATCCAAATATCAGGCACACAAGTAGGAAGTTTTCATTTCCCGTCATTATCCCACTTCTGAAACTAAATTTCTTAATTCTTCAACTGAAGTTGGAAAGATTAAGAAGATCCATTCCCAAAGAGAAATGAGGCTTTCCCTAAATGACACTCTCTGAGAAAGTTTGTTTGGGACAGCTCTGGAAGTTAGCCCATTCCTCTAGTTTATAGGAACACAGATGTATTTATGAGAAATACCTTCCTGGCTTCTTTTACATCTTCCTCTAGCTGGTTCTTGAGCTGCTGGATTTTGTACTGCAGCTGCTGCACGCTTTCCTCAATGCGTTCCGCTGATCGCTCTGCATCAGTTATTTCTTCCTAAGACAAAACAGAGACAAAACCAGAACAAAATTTACTTTAGAGATGGTGATTCTTTCCCACAGAACACACTGAGTCACTGAAAAAAGATCTAAAAAGAGACAAAGCTTTGCAGCAAAGGTGGGTGATAACCATGAACACTGGACACTCCTCCACAACAGCACAGGCCCAGCCAGCAGACTGGTAAGGTAATGTCTTCCCTTCCTTGCTTTTCATACCTGCAATTGTACCAAAGACTCCTCATTTGACTCAAGCATTTGTTTCTCTGCCATTTGAAGGCTCAGGATATTCTTCATGTTGCCAAGCTTTCCTGGAGGAACCTTTAAAGTCTTGAAACTTCTCAGCACCCTTAAATATAGGAAAAGGAAAGCCTGACTGATTTGGAGTTCTTTGCAAAGCAAAAAGAAAATTCTGGGGAAAAAAAACTAATCTCAGTATAGTTTTAAATTTAATTGCTGCCAGTGAAGTAAAGAGCTGCAGAGAGAAAGAAAAACTGTCTTGAATTGTTTTCCAAAATTATGTGGAGTAGGTGTTGAAGGATGGAACCAGCAACAAGAAATCCCAATATTCTCATGTTTGCTATGGCACTGACTTTGTATGGTTTATGTTCCTTTGGCTTCTACACTCCCTGACTATAAACTGACATTAATTTTTTCATAATATTTTACTAGTTCTGATCCTTCTTCTTCTCAAATTAAGTTCTAAAAGCAGCATTTTTAACTGCTTCCAAACAATGATCATTTTAGTAAAACCTGGAAATGCTTTTATGAAACACAATACATAGCTTTATGTCAGAGAAAGAGTCTTAGCTTGCCCTCAAAGTGTGGTACAAAACAACTGGGTAAAAGAAATCTCTTCTCTCCCTCTTTTTTTTTTTCATTTATGTTTTTTTACCTTTCTTTCAGTACACTGAGGTGCTTCTGAACATCATCTTTTCTCTCCCTCTGTTGGGACAAAACAGATCTGGAAAGAAAATAAAGGCAAAATTCCATCACAAAGCCTGCAAGCACACAGAACACATCAAAAAACATCTTGACTTTCCAGTTCAAGTAATACTATGATTTTTACTTTATTCCTTGTGGAAACGAAGAAGAACCACCAGGATATTTGGTACTTACAGTACTGCTGAATCCACTACATTTTCCAGGAACAGCCTACTGTTCTCTGAGAGAAGCTGCCAAGATCCTACTGTAGCACTGGACAGCTTCACCTTTTTTGAAGAACCCTTTTCTCCTGTTACCACAAAACAAAAAAGGGAAAGGCATGACTCATCAAACCTGGATAGACAGCTTTGAGATTCAGCTCAGTCAGATTGGAGCCAAAGGTGTAAAACAGTTCAGATTTAACAGAAAAGAACAGGACCCTACCTGCAGGGCAATAGTCCTTCAGTTCCTTAGCTTCCCTTCTGACTGTCTGAGGGACCTGCTGAAGAGAAAAATTTACAGCAAATCTGGCAATTTTGAAACATCCTCTGCTGCACAACCATTGATCTACTGCTATGAACCCACCATGTCAGTGCCTGAAAGCAGTCTTTGACAACAAAATAAAAAGCTTTATTGAAGGCTGCTCAGAAGAGCTCTTCACACTGGGCATTTTCTCAAGAGAACTACGTTTCGTTAATGAATTATTTTCTAAAGATTCCAATTTTAAAAAATGGGAAAAAAATACCTCTTCCCCCCATCCCCCACCTTTGGTTACTTTCCTATTTTGCTTGATCCAAAATAAGGAATACCTGTCTTTTTTGACCTTGTTTTCTTCCTTGTTCTTCTGCTCCCTTTTTTTTGCTGGAAGGCCCTTGTTGATTTTGTGATTTAACAGGATTTCTTGCTGATCTCCCACCAGTCTGTTTCCCCATTTTATTGGAAGATGCCTGGCGGGGTTTCATTATCTGTAAACCAACGGGAAGAGGAGGAAACAAAGACAAAATTAAAATCCAGCAATTAGAAGCCACACAGTGCAAACCATATTCTAAAAAGCAAAATTATGGAAATTAGGCTCAACCCAATAAGCCCCAAATGAGCCTAGATTAGACTAGATGCTTGTATAGTTGCTAACCTAGAGCCTAAATCCTGTAAGTTTAGCAAAATGCAGGACCCCTAAAAAAGCATTCCCATTTGGAAGATGTCCCTGCCCATGGCAGGGGGTTGGAAATATATTTTCCAAGGTCCCTTCCAACCTAAACAATTCTATAATTTATCTTTCTAATGTTCAGAGCAATCATTCAATTAGCGGAACTTTTTACCTCAGCACCTAAGCACAGTGCTCCCTGCCGCAGCTGAAACCCACAGCTTCTTTTCTTACTTACTATAAAGACAGAAGGAAAGGCAGTCACAGAGAAGGAAGCAGCCACAAACCCCACCACTCTTCTCGTCCCTAAAGCACCACATTCAGATATATTCAGCTTTTCCCTCATCCCCTCAGGACACTTTTTCCCTCACTCAGGTCCTGACACTTCTCACCAGGCGACTCTCGCAATTGACACCAGACAAAAAGCCCCGGCCGGGTAAGTGAGGCCTGTAACATGTAAATAAACCAAATGCCAGCCAAATAAGCTCCACACCAGCTAAATAAACCCTAAACCAGGTAAACACGCCCTGCCTTTCCCCTCTCCCGAAACTACCGATGTTGCATGACAGCTTTCGAAGCGTAAATGAGACATGGACTACAACTCCCGGCATGCACCACTCCCCACCGCCCTCTAAAACACTCACCCCCTCCCTCGCAGTGCACGCTGGGAGCTGTAGTCCTTCCCACCCACACCCCCTCGCATCCCCAAACGCCCACTCCCCCGCCGCTGCCGGACAGCATCGCGGATAACACCTCCACAAACCCTTCCTCTCCTCCCGGCTCATCCTGCCCCACGCCTCACCTTGCCGGCGCTGCCTCCCCTCCCTCAGCGCTGCCCCCTGTCCGCCCCCAGCCCGCCGGGACGTTACCAAACCAACCCGCGCTTCCCGCGGCGCACGCGCAACGCCGCTCCCGCCCACCGCGCGTGCGCGAGGGCCGCGCGCTGACGGAGGGGCCGGCGGCAGGTAACGGGGGGATCGATCCCTGTCCCGATCCTGATCCCTCCCCATACCCCTGGCCACGGCCGGAGCCCCCAGCCCTGCCCCTGTCGCTGTCCTGATCCCCCAGCCCAGCCCCCCGCCCCGCCCCCCGGCCCCATTGGCCGCCGGAGGGGCGTGTTGGGGGCGGGCGCTGGCGGCGGGCGCTGTCCCGGCGCGGAGAGCGGAGCGGTCGTGTCCGGCTGAGGGTGCTGAGGAGGGAGAGGTGCGGACAGGGGTGACAGGGGTGACAGGGCGGCCCTGGGGTTCGCTCGGGGCGCGGGGCTGGGGGATCGCGTGGGCACGGAGAGATGGGCAGGGAGGAACTGTCTGAAACTGAGCAAGGGTGATGCAGCGTCCAGCACCGGGGCAGGAATTATCCCTGCGTGCGTTAGGAAGAGCAGTGCCAGCAGGAAGGTGATCCTGCCGCTCTGCTCAGCCCTGCTGTGTCCAGTTCTGGCTCCTCCGGACCAGAGAGACGTGGAGCTCCTGGACCAGGTCCAGCGGAGGGTGACAAAGATGATGAAGGGACTGGAGCAACACCCTGATGAGGAAAGGCTGAGGGAGCTGGGGCTGTTCAACCTCAAAAGGAGCCCAAGCTGAGAGGAGAACCCATCCCTGTCTGTCCCTGTGTGCAGGGAGGGCTCAGAGCAGGGCCCAGGCTCTGCTCTGTGAGGCCCAGCAATGGCACCAGAGGAACAGGCAGGAACTGATGCCCAGGGAGTTCCATGTGAACATGAGGAAGAACTTCTTTCCTGTGCAGCGACCAAGCACTGAACAGATTGTCCAGAGAGGGTGTGGAGTCTCCCTCACTGAAGACATTTCAGAACTGTCTGGACACAATCCTGTGCCCTGTGCTCTGGGATGACCCTGCTTGAGCAGGGAGGAGGAGATGAGCCACTGTGCTCCTTCCAGCCTGACCCATTCTGTGATTCTGTGACCCATGCAGTGGTGAGGGCATAGGTTACTTTCCATCCTGGCTGCAACATCACATACCTGCAGGAGATGAGCGCTCCTCGGTCCCCTGTGCTCATCGGATTATCAGCATACCACACTTAGCATATATATTATTAAAAACACGTGTTTGGAGAGTGTTGGTGCAGCACCAAGCAGTGATACAGGTGCTGTCCAGTTTTATGCAGGATTTCTCATAAAGATGTCAGGGAAGTGCATGTTTCTTGGGAGTTGTGAAAGAGATGAGGCAGTGAGGAGGTGACTAACCCTTGGAGCCAAGCTGTAAAGGTTTTGTTTTTGTAAGGAAGTGCAAGGATAGCATATGGAGAGCAGAAGCAAAGGAGCTTACAGCTTTTAGGAGTTACTAGGCTCACAGACTGGTTTGGATTGGAGTGGACCTTAAAGATCATCTCGTTCCACCCTTCCACCCCCTGCCATGGGCAGGAACACCTTCCGCCAGATCAGGTTGCTCCAAGCCCTGTCCAGCCTTGCCTTGGACACTTCCAGGGATCCAGGGGCAGCCACAACTTCTCTGGACAGCTTCTGCCAGGGCCTCACCACCCTCACAGGGAAGGTTCAAGTTATCCCCCCTGTCCGTCTCATGCATGGTGGGACAAGCTCTGCAGCCTGTATTATCCCTGTGCTCTCACATACCACATTAATTTTTTTCCTTTCTTCTTCAGCCTATCTCTGGTTTCCATCCTGCCCAAGCCACCTTTTCCAAAGTGTATGGTTATATCAGCAATTCTCTGACAGCCCATTTCCCGCAGAGTGCCTCCTTGATGTTGGATGCTGGGAAGAAATTCTTCCCTGTGAGGGTGATGAGGCACTGGCACAGATTGCCCAGAGAAGCTGCAGCTGCCCCATCCCTGGAAAAGCATCCCTCGTAGACATTAAGTAATTTGTAGATGAGAGAGATGTGAAGGTTAGAGGGTAGCTGCACATGCCATTTTCATGCCTCACACTGGCTTTTCAGTGACTGATTAATGATGGTCATGCTGAGGGACTGAAATAAGTTACACATCTCAGATATGGATGTAGATAAGTTGGGGGAATGTTTTCCTTGGCTAGAGGAAAATGTTTTCCTGAGCCCTGTTTTTGGCTGAAAGGCAAGAGGAAGGACTGTCTGTCAAATCAGTAAGTGAATAAACACACTTAACTTTTCTCCTGAGTGATTGTTTTGATTTTAGCAAACTGCTTGACCTTTCCATCCTCATTCCTCCTATGTCAGATGTCTGTGATAATGCAAAATACACGTTTTTATTTTGTCCAGCTCGCCCCACACAGAGAGGAGAGCCATGCTGAGGGCCGGGGATGCTGTCCTGCGGCTGCAGCCGTGCTGCTGCACGCTGCTGGCCTGGCGCTCCCTGAACAGGCAGCCGCTGCACCCCGAGTGGGCTGCCCTGGCTCAGAAGCAGCTGAAAGGCAAGAATCCAAAGGATTTAATTTGGCGCACCCCGGAGGGGATCGACATCAAGCCTTTATACTCCAAAAGGGACACAGAGGACTTCCCTGAGGAGCTGCCAGGGGTGAAGCCTTTCACTCGAGGGCCCTACCCCACCATGTACACCTACAGGCCATGGACCATCCGCCAGTACGCTGGGTTCAGTACAGTGGAGGAGAGCAACAAGTTCTACAAGGACAACATCAAAGGTAGGGCAGCTGGGCTGGGAGACAACACTGCCTTGTGAAGCAACGGGGAGCATGGATTCAGTCAGTTACATGGCAAATTTGATTATTCTGCCTTGTGAGTTTGGGTTTCTGATAAGATCTTCCCACTGGCACAGTCTTTATTACTGGGAAATTGGATCACTTCTGGAACCAATAAGTGGTTTTCCATTTCACTTTGCTAGGGAAAACGAATGTGTTAAATGTTGCTTTTAGTTATTGCACNGAAGTGGTTTTCCATTTCCCTTTGCTTCACTTTGCTAGGGAAAATAAATGTGTCAAATGTTGCTTTTAGTTATTGCACCTTAAAATATATAATTTGGCTCCATTTCAGGGTCCAAGCAGATGACATCATGAAGCTGAAGGAGAAGTGGTAACTGGGGTTAGCTGGTAGCACAGCCCAGTCACTGGTCAGAGGGTGATTGCCTGGAGACAGCAGAGTCTTGGGTTCTGCTTTCAGGTTGCAGCAACAAGAGCTCTGGCTGTTCTGTTCCCTGCTTTATATGAATAATTTTCTCTTACTGCAGATTTACAAATAACAACGTGTCAGTAGAGCCAGGGAACAGTCTCTGTGTGTTTAATTTGTGATAAAGGGGAGGTAATGTGACAGTTTATGGCACTTCTGTTCCCAGCTAAGCTAAGCTGAGTTTCTGAGTATAACCTCTTACACTGTCTGTCTATGCACATTTATAACTTGTGGATGAACTCTTATTCTGCAATTTTTTAAGCACAGTAAAGACTACTTTTTTGGGGTTTTTTCCCCTCAGTTAAAAGCTTTTTCATTTAAAGTTTGAGATTACTAGACCTTGGACAGGTCTGGGGAGGGAACAGAATTTAACATCAAAAATTAGTTTTCCATCCAAAACTGAATAATGTAAAATAAAGTTAATAAATTTAGATCCCATCCTAATGCAAGTCTGTTCAACACTTCTGACTATGTCTTCATTGTTTTTTGGGGTTTTTCTTTCTTTTTCATGTAGCTGGCCAGCAGGGATTATCTGTTGCTTTTGATTTAGCCACCCACCGTGGTTATGATTCAGACAATCCCCGAGTTCGAGGAGATGTTGGAATGGCTGGAGTTGCCATTGACACAGTGGAAGACACCAAAATCCTTTTTGATGGAATTCCTTTGGAGAAAATGTCCGTTTCCATGACAATGAATGGCGCAGTCATTCCTGTGCTGGCTACATTCATTGTAACTGGAGAAGAGCAGGGAGTGTCTCAGGCCAAGCTGACAGGGACAATCCAAAATGACATCCTGAAGGAGTTCATGGTCAGAAATACCTACATTTTCCCCCCAGAACCATCCATGCGAGTCATTGCTGACATCTTCGAGTACACCTCAAAGGTATTCCCTGTTTAAATGTTTTAATTCTGTTATGAGGTTGAGTTAACTGTTTACGAGGCACTTTGGAGAACAAAGAAAAGATGTGAAGACTTGTCATGGAGAAGAGTAATGTGGTCATGGAAAGGGCCAGCAGGAGAAGTTAAAATCCAACATCACTTACAATATAAATTTGAAGTCAGACCTGATCTGCAAACATCACTTTGTGGAGATGAGTTGTATTTGCAGTCTAAAAGGAACTCAAAGAATGGGCTGGAGCACCTCTTCTGTGGAGACAGGCTGAGAAGAGCTGGGGGTGTTCAGCCTGGAGAAGAAAAGGCTCTAGGGAGACCTCATTGCAGCCTTCCAGTACCTAAGGAGGGTTTATAAAAGAGATTGAGAGCAACTTTTTACACTGGCAGATAGTGACAGGACAAGGGGGAATAGTTTCAAACTAAAAGAGGAGAGATTTAGATTAAATGTTAAGTGTAAATTCTTCCCTGTGAGGGTGGTGAGGCCCTGACACAGGTTGCCCAGAGAAGCTGTGGCTGCCCCATCCCTGGAAGTGTTCAAGGCCAGGCTGGATGGCAACTTGGTCTAGTGGAAGGTGTCCCTGCCCAGGGCAGGGAGTTGAAACTAGATAATCTTTAACTCCTTTCCAACCCAAACCGTTCTGTTATTCTATGAATGAATGAATTACGAATTACTCAATCCCCCCTTCTGCTGTTACACCCTGTTTTCTCTTTTTTTTTTTTTTTCAGTATATGCCAAAATTTAATTCCATTTCCATCAGTGGGTACCACATGCAAGAGGCAGGAGCTGACACCATCCTGGAATTAGCTTATACAATAGCTGATGGCTTGGAGTACTGCAGAACTGGGCTTAAAGCTGGCCTCACTATTGATGAATTTGCACCAAGGTGAGCTCAAGAAATTTGCAGATATAAAACTCACTTTTGGTAAAACCTCTATGGAGTTTAATACCAAATTCAGTATTTTTACACATACAAGTTATAGGAACATACCCATCATCTGTGAAAGGACATTAATCAGAGACCTTCCTGTAGGGCTTCTCCATTACTGATCCAGAGCTATTGGAAAGGTTTAATGTTATATTCTGTTCATGTGTTCTTATTACAGACTCTCCTTCTTCTGGGGAATTGGCATGAACTTCTATATGGAAATAGCAAAGATGAGAGCTGGGAGGCGGCTGTGGGCTCACTTGATTGAAAAAATGTTTAAGGCCAAGGATCCCAAATCTCTTCTGCTGAGAGCTCATTGTCAGACTTCAGGATGGTCACTCACTGAGCAGGTTAAAAATTGGACTCTTACCAACTTCCTCACTTAAAGGTCTTCTCGTGGTCTTAAAGACCACTGCTGGTGATATTCACAGAGGTGCAGCAGCTGTCCCATCAGTCTGACAAATGCACATACAGCACAGGATACACCTTTATGTTAATTCAGTACTCAGAGGATGAAGCTCACTCTTGGATTTGTGCTGTGAGTTATCCTTTCAAAATGCAGCTGAGTCAGCAAGCAGAGGCACTTTTTTCCTCAGGATCACTGCCTTGAGAATTCATTTGAGCAGCCAAGGGAGTCATTCATGCCCTTGATGCTCACTGCTAAAGAGAGAAGTAATGGTTACAGCTCATCTGCTCCTCTGAAACTGGGTGCAGTCTCTGCTCTGCCTGTTCAGTTGCATTACAGTAAGAAAATAAATCAGTGGATTGCATATAGTGTCCCAAGGGAGGTCAGAGCTGGTTCCAGAGCTCTGATAGCAGGGCCTGCTTCTCAATTAAAGTCAGGCAATAGGAGTTATTTTTAGGTTGTGATTGCAATCATTGTTATTCGACTTCTGTGGCTTGGATTTATTATTTTTTTATGAATTAAATGTAATGTTTGCTTACATTACAACAGCACAGTAAAACCAAAACAATGGAATTTTCTGAACAGTGGCCTTTGTGGGTCTTCTAGTTAAAAGTATTGTGAGTGCAAAAATATTACTATTACCAAAACTATATTCAACTGTCTTCCAGTGTCCAGTGTAAATATATTTTTGGCTAAATCCTACCTCTTTCTCTGTGTTTGAACATTGTTGTTTATCTTAATATAGCTTCTCAGTGTTCAGTATTTTCTCCTTAAACGTTTCAGAGGACAAATATATTTTCCCTTAGCATGCTTTTAGATAGGTATCTACTCATAAATTATGTTTCATATTCCTACCTATCTAAATCATAGTTTTCTGTAATTACTTTATATGATGCTGTCATTAATGAAAATATTTAAGCACGTTTAGTTCCAAAACACATCTTGAGCAGTAATTTGACTGACACATGTGCTGTTCATTGCTCCAAGAGTTGTGGATTCTGAGGATGGAGGGCATCAAGCCTAGCTGTTCATCCTCTCTGATTTGCAGTCATTAAGTTCTTTGAAATACCACTAAATATAAATTAGGCTGTGATTTATTATTGTGACAGTTTACTCACACACTGATAATATTGTCTTTCTTTATGGATTAATCTCTTTGTTAAGATACCAACAAATGATAAATCAGTTTAATTTGGGTTTTTTCCAGCTTTCATTCTGATTACAGTGTTTCAGTGAGGAATCTTGCATTTCTCTCCTTGAGGTAGCATGTGTGACTAACCTGCCTCACCCCATGGCAGAACCACTGAGCTTCAGAGCTCCCATTTTCCTTCCAGGATCCCTTCAACAACGTCATCCGCACCACCATCGAAGCCATGGCTGCAGTGTTTGGAGGGACACAGTCTCTGCACACAAATTCCTACGATGAAGCTTTAGGGCTGCCCACAGTGAAGAGTGCTCGCATTGCCCGCAACACACAGATCATAATCCAGGAGGAATCAGGAATTCCCAAAGTGGCAGATCCCTGGGGGGGATCTTACCTCATGGAGTGCCTCACCAACGAAGTCTATGAAGCTGCTTTAAAGGTCAGTTTGCAAAACCTTCTCTGAGAAAAATTTTGGGATGGGAGTTTTGAGAAATGTCTTCTAAGGGACTGATAATTTGGTAACTTCTAAACAAGGAATAATTTTACACTTATGCATCAGTGATTTCTTTGTAAATAAACTTTATAAAAAAACAGATTAGAGCACAGGATTGGATAAAAAGTTTTAACTATCTTTATAAATAAACTTTACAAAAAACAGTTTAGAGCACAGGATTGCATAAAAAAGGTTTAATAAAAATTTGGGTGGTAGCACAAGTGCAAAGCTCATTTTTTAAACCTTGCTACTACTCACCTTCTCAATCCTCTTCATTTCTCAGCTTATTGAGGAGATAGAAGAAATGGGTGGAATGGCCAAAGCTGTTGCTGAGGGGATCCCCAAACTTCGGATTGAAGAGTGTGCAGCCCGGAGACAAGCCAGGATTGACTCTGGTAGGAGCAAGGAGATGAAAGAAGGGAAAATTGCCAATAGAATACTTCAGTATAAAGGTTTTTTACACACATGTTCATTGTGGTTTTTTATTTCTCAATTTAGGAGTTGCAGATTGTGAGTAATAAAATAAATAGTGATAGTTTTATGTCAGTGAAAGTGCCTGGAAAGAGGCAGCAAGTACGAAAGACAGCACCAGTGTGGAAAGTCTGCCTTTTGTTCAAGATTATTTTCGTCCTTCCTAATGTTCAAGATTAGATTAAACAAAGTAGAAACTCCATTTTAAATGAGTGTTTGGAGCCTTCGGTAGTGAATCGCTTGATTCTGATAGGAGCTTTTAAACTGTGATTCCTGAGTTTAGAAGCAGAAATGCCACCAGAGGGCGATACTCACCACATCTGGCCAAATTCCTGGGATTTTTTGAGAACTGCCCGTTTTTCCTGAATGGTCAGATCATATCAGGGATGATACAGCTCCTTGTTTGCTATTTATATGTATATGTACACATAGAGTAAGTATTTGTGGAGGTATTTATACATGTCTGCTTAAAACTCTATTCCACCCTTTGTAGTCTGCATTCCAGTAGTAATCCAGGAACAGAAACTAGGGATAACTCAAACATGAAATAAGTTATATCCACTTCTTTGTATGGAGGATAAATTTGAAGCAGGTCTTAATTATAAACAATAAAGAACAATCAGTAAAGTTCTGTGTTTACTCTCCCAAGGTAAATTACTTTATGTTGCTTCAAAGAGTATATTAAGGTTATCAGGCACTGCAAATAAAAGTAGTTGATAAGTCCATACTGACTGAAAGCTAAAATGCAGTTTTCCAACATGATAAATTAATTTTTATTCACATGGAGTAATTTTAGGTAGGAGCTTCACTTTCTTATTGATCAGTTAAATTAGATATGTAAATGCAGAGCACTGCAGGTGACCAGCACTTCTGCTTAATTCTGTAAGATTCATTTATGTAAGCTTAAAAAGATAAAAAGAGACAGTGGTTTTTAGGGACTCACTACTAAATCAGTTTGTAAGATAAATGTTGTTATATTTCATATATTTTTTGTGGTGCAGTATTCAGTGAGTTGAAGGTTCCTGCATCCAGTCATCTCTCATTATAAAATCTTGAAAATACAGACTTACATCCTTTCTGTAAGAGCAGTTTTTATGTATTTGAAATGTATATGGTTATAAAGCAAAGCACTGCATAATAACTCTCAAAATCTTCTTGTCCTGTTAACATTGTGTCTTTTCACAGTAGTTTGCAAATGTGTTCTGAGTTTGTGGTGTTTCCACTGGAAATAGGGGCTGAAGTAATTGTTGGAGTGAACAAGCACCAGCTAGAGAAAGAGGAGGCAGTGGAAGTTCTGGCCATTGATAACTCTGCAGTCCGTGCCAAGCAGATCGAGAAGATCAACAAGGTGGGAACAAACTTCTTAAAAACGAAACTTCTTGTAATTGCAGACAGAGCTTGAGTAAAGGCAGCTTGCCAGAAGTTTGACTTTCAAATTTCTGAGAGTCCACTCTGGTCATTAGTGGAGAAACTAGAATATATATCTGTATGTCCAACCCTTGGAAACTATGAGCTTTACATGTTCTGAAATAAGACAGAAACCAGCTATGCAATGTTCTGCTCCAAAAGCCTCTAACATTGCTTACTCACTCAAACTGTTGGTTTGGTGACTCTTGTCAAGTGCTGCTGAGGGTTACAGAACCAGAAACCAACATCCACTTTCATAATCAGTAAAACTTTATCAGTAGATAAAATTAGTTTAGAGTTATGTTATGGACTTCTACATGTTTTAAGGTCCAAGGTGCCTTTTGACTTCTATCTTATTAAAATATGGAATGTGTACTGACAATCCCACACCTCCAGAATGAATATTTGAAATTAGACAGTCTCCCACACTCTGTTTTCCATTTCACTTTGTGGTTTGTTTGAACACAGTGTCTCTCTCTGCACTTTAGGTGAAGGCCACTAGAGATCAAGCAGCAGCCCAGCAGTGCCTGGATGCTCTCACGCAGTGTGCTGCCACTGGGGAAGGCAACTTGCTTGGTCTGGCAGTGGAAGCGGCACGTGCAAGGTACTGGGGGTGGGGGGTGAACAGCCAATTCTTGCTTAAAAATCCATGGTTCATTTTCCCCTTTTAACTGTTCTTGGGTGTTGTGTCAACAAGGTTGGAGTTTTGGAGATTTTCTTTAGAGGTGGAAGTCACTGATGGCTGCAGTTTCACACTGGAAGATACACCGTTATTATGTTTTACAGCTTAAGGCTTTGATTTCTTACAAGGAACACGACAGATATAAAAAAATCTCATATGAAATGAAGCTGTTCATACACATTCTGCTGTTTACAACTCATATTCTTACCAGTTTCAGGGTGTAACTGGGTTTCTCTGTCACCCAGCTGTTTCCTGGGTCAAAAAGCTTGTCTGAGATGTGAAAATGGATATTCACAGTCTTATCATGCTCTGTTGCTTCATCTTTCCTTGCACCACAGATTGGTGTGAAAACATTTTTTGGCTGAAGGAGAAATCAGTTTGCTTAGTCAGGCAAAGATGTAAAAGATGTTCTTGAACAGTGTGAGTTATGTGGATGTGACTCTAACATCAGTTTCTTGGTAAACAGCGGTTTCTTTTTTCACCCAAGGTGCATTTGAGGCTGTTTTCCTTCCTGTTTCAAGGTCAGCATCAGTGTCTAGAATTAGATCCTATCTGTCTGTTCCTTAATTAACGAAATACCCCAAACATGAGCAAACCAAATTCACTCTTTATTGGGGTCCTGCCCTGTTTTCACTGTCACATCTCAAATTCCTTCATTCCCATTCCTAGAACACTTAATAACTGTACTGTAAATACATTTTTTCCCACAGAGATCCTGTCAGGAATCTTCAGCAGTATGTCTACATTTGTTTTTGAACTGGGAAGGTCACAGGAGGGTAGTGTTGGATTTACAAGGGGTTCATATCTTCTATACCAAAATTGATAAGTTAACTCCTAATTTCTCTTCTTGGTGACCTTGCTTTTATTAATTTTAAAAGCAGACACACTTCGTAAGTTCCAAATACAAAACTTAATTCTGCTCCGAAACTATAAATGGGGTGTGACCACAGAAAGGAACTGTTGCGGCGTCTGATACAGAGTGTTTGAAGGAGAACTGTGAGCTCTGGGAACTTGTAAGGGAGCCTTCCTGTTGGGGGTCAACATGGGAAAAGATTTTAAAATTAACACATTCACCCTTCACAAGTCCTAGACAAGAGGGCCAGTATCACCAGCATGAGGGACAGATGCCTCTTTCTTGCTAAACGGAAAATGATTAATTTTGATCATGATGTATCAGAATTCAACTGAAATAAAATGAGTAGCACACAGTTTTTAGTGCTGAACTATGGATAAGACTCCATGGACAAATACAGAGGTGTCGGTGCTGATAAAGGCAAGTAGAAAAGTTAATTTTGTCATTCTAACCCAAATAATAAGGCAGATCTAAACAGGGAATGAGAGCAGTACTGCCTCCCTCCTGTCTTACTTCCCATGAGAAGCCTCATTACATGAAAATGGGACAGGCTATGCCAAGTTCCTCCTCCCTCATCTGCAGTGCTGTTTTTGTGTCCCTCTCCAGACCTGCAGTTCAGTGATGGAAAAGGAAGGCAGAAGTGCAGTGTAGCTTCTTGTGCTGCTGCTTTGTCTGCCCAGTCTGTGTCCCCATGGTACTTCCTCACCTGATTTCACACCGCTGCCTCTCCTTACAGGGGAAGTGCAGAGAGGATCAGCAGCAGCTGGGGCTGAGCAGACACAGGGTGACAGCTCTAACAGCACATCATGGTCATTGACTTCCTCCAAATTGGTATTTAGGCTCTGCAGCTGCGCTCACTGGGAGACAGTCACACATAATACAGACTGATAACTCATTCTGTTAAGAAAAGGGGTTGTATTCCTAGCTCCAGAGACATCTCCTCCATTGTGGATGCATATGTGGCAGAGATTTAAAAAAAAAAAAAGTTTCTTGGTAAACAGCAGGAAAGCATTCATGAGTAGTTTAAAAGCAAAACTCCTATTACTACTTAGGAACTTCAGATTTAAAGGGTTGCAGAGATTTGGGACACAATTTTCAAAACACGGAAATTTCAGAAGCAGTGTCTGTAGAAAAAAGAAGTGTACTTGTGTATTTCATTTTTGTGCAGTACACAAAAACAACTTCCTCCCAGCCACCTCATTTATTTTTCATTTGTAACACGAAAATTTCATTCACACTTTTACGTAGAAAAAACAGAAAAGCACACCACAACTCTTATCTACACATGCTGGGCTTTATTTAATACTAAAGTATTCTCAGCTGCTGCAAAAGAGGAGGAGAAAGATTTATCTAAATTTAGTTTTCTCTAGAAGAAAGGATGTGTTTTGTGCTGCTGTAGGCCTTCACCACACTGCCAGGACTAAGCCCTCGGTGCATGTGCATGGGATATATTTGTTTTGGGCTGCAATCTGTGATGTCTGACACTCTGAAAGGTAGTCAGTATTTATAGACATTGTTTTTAAGGCTGCTGAAAACTTGCTTTTTAACTTTGGGAAGGTCACCTTATCTAATGCACTTGTGCAGTTTACTTTTCATGCTTTGTTAGTAATTACAGAGAGCAATAATATTAATAAGATTATTTAGGTATCCTGAAAATCAAAACCTCATGATACCAGTGACTAACAGTGAGTAAAATAGAATTCCAGAAAGGGAGGGGAAGGGAAATGACAAAAATGGCCAAGACCGCATCAAGAACATGAGTTAAAAATGCATGTTCCAGAGTGATGCTGCCATTGCCAGTGATGTCTGTGTTCTGTTTTCATTTCAGCCTCCTGACAATATGCATGTTTTTTGTCTGTGCCTCAGGTGCACTGTGGGGGAGATAACAGATGCCATGAAGAAGGTGTTTGGGGAGCACAAAGCCAGCGACCGCATGGTGAGCGGGGCCTATCGCCAGGAGTTCGGCGAGAGTGATGAAATCCTTCATGCCATCAACAGGTGAGAACTCTTCCCAGGTAGCCAAATGTTTAACAGCCTCACATTTAAACCAGGAGGTTCATGTGCTACTGGCTGTGCCCTAAAAAAGCATTTCCCAAACCTGGGTGACATCCCCGGGCCAACAAGGACCTGCAAAAGCACTCTTGTGCTTGTAAGCAGGGAAGCAGAATGACAAGGATTGAGTGCAATAAGACAACGGTCAAAATTTAATTGAAGTTGTATTTGCTTGAAAACAAAATTCACTGAGGTGAAGTTATGATTTGAGGGTTTTGTTCAAATAGCCTAAGCAGCTACAGGATTAAGAAACTGAGAAACATTTCCTGAAATTGATTCGCCCCAAGCAGGCCCAGAGACTTCAGAGACAAAGTCAGAGAAGTGGATATTTGCTTTATTTGATGCACAGGGTGTGGAGGAATTCTCTCCTCCAAACACACACACCCTGGGCACTTCCAACAACACAATATTATGGATAAAATTCATGAATATTCATCACATTTCCGGGATAGGAGTGCTTATACAAATCATTCCTCTGAAGTCATTAATATCATTAGCATGTGTGCCATGCATGTGCTGTGTGTCCTTTGGGGGTCTCCAAAGACCAACTCAAAGATGAAGATACCAGTAGTCTTCAGCACAATGCACTTTTCACCTTTCTCTTTGGAGTATACGCAGTCCTTTATGGGATGATTGAGCAGTTTCTGTGCTGGCTTCAAACAGATTCTTGTCCCTGTTATCTTGATAAGATAAAGGGAATCCTGTTTTTCTAGGTTTTAGAATTCCCATATTCTGCTCCTCAGTAGTTAACTTGAGTTACCTATTGATTACCCCTTTCTCAAAATCCCTGTACATTGGGTTGCTTCTTTTAAAGGCTGTGTAGTAGTCATCTCTAAAATATTTCCAGCAGTTCATATTACAGAACGTCACTTCGATCTACCCATAAACTGTTCCTGCAATTTCACTCTTACTGTTGCCAAAACTGTTGCTAAAATCTGTCTGGATGTCCACACACAACTTCAGTCCTTGGGGTTACTCATATCCCGATAGAGAAAGCATCCAAAGATGCTGGTATGTGTGAAAACAGTTGCTTTTTTGTGCCTTTTCTCAGCTTCTGCCCTCAGGGGTAAAGAGGCTGAATTGCTGCAGTGGGAGGTGATGTAACACAAATCGATGCTCATCAGTCCCTGCTGTGTGGGGGTTTACCGTGAAAGAGTTCAGGCTGTTTTGAAAGGGAATTACTGATGGCTTCCAAGTGGTGATGGTTAGATTGACTTGAATGTAATTGTGCTGGGGAATATCACCACTGTTCCTTTATTTTAAATATGTAAATTTAGGTATTTTTAATTATGCTTTTAGTGAAAGTGAACTGAATTAATCGCTTGAAAATCAGGATGTAGTTCCCTTTCTTACATAGAGTCACAGAATCATTTAAGTTGGAAAGACCTCTAAGATCATCGAGTCCAGACAGATCCTTGTGGTACTGGAATAATGAGCAGTAGAATGACAGAGTTAGTGTCTGAGGCTGTGGTTACACAGTTACATCAAAACACAGAAATATGAACTGCCACTACCCAAAAAAAGGGAAGCAGTGTAATGAGTGCACGGAATAGGAGATGCAGTAATCCTTCCGTGGACAAATTTGTGCCCCATGGCATGCTGATGTGCAGTGTGATGTCCAGGACCCATTTGTGTGCAAACACTTTTGAAATAATCAGTCATAATTATTCTTAAAAACTAAAAATTGTGTTTTAGTGAGTTGTAATTCAGCTCATTAAACCCTCAGAGAATTCAGTATTTTATCTGTTTAAAAAGCAGAAGTATAGTGGATTTTTTTCTAAAAAAATGACTAGCTTATTGTTGAGGCTGATAAATACAAGAAGCGAATTAGTACTAATGTAACATGAATATTACCATAGTGTGCAGACTGCACAGCCAAGCCATGACTTAGAGTGTGTTTTTATTTCATGTACAGAAATTATGCCACACTTGCAGCAAGTGCATTTCTACGTGTGAAAATACTTCTAGTGATTCTCAGTGACTTACACTGCCAGACTGTGTGTTTTCAACCAGAGTTAACAAGTTCATGGACCGTGAGGGTCGCAGGCCTCGTATCCTGGTGGCCAAGATGGGTCAGGATGGCCACGACAGAGGAGCCAAAGTCATCGCTACCGGATTCGCAGACATCGGCTTTGACGTGGACATAGGTCCCCTCTTCCAGGTAGGACTGAGCGGCACCCCGAGCATTCCAGATGCATGCCTTGTCCCTGGAATGTGTGCTCAGCCCCCGGGCTGGGGCTGTGCCCTGTGTGCCCTGTCCCACTGCCTGTGCATCCGCAGACCCCGAAGGAGGTGGCACAGCAGGCGGTGGATGCAGACGTGCACTGTGTCGGGGTGAGCACGCTCGCCGCGGGGCACAAAACCCTGGTGCCTGAACTCATCAAAGAGCTCAACGCCCTGGGCCGGCCCGACATCCTGGTCATGTGTGGAGGAGTCATCCCCCCTCAGGTACGGGGCAGCATCATTTCTATCGAGCTAAGAGACTGATTTATCTCTGTGCTGTTGTAGCTGTTTCCTCTATTCTGTAATGTCACAGCTCTGAAGGCTCCTGTGCAGTCACCAGGGCCAGCACATGTCTGCAGGGTGAGGACCCCAGATCTGATTGTCTCTACACCATGCCCTGGCTTAACTTAGAGGGCTTCTGGGATGGAATTTACAACTGTGTTGTGAAAAGATGAGGCTGAGAGAGATGTTTTTTATGCTCTTTGTCTCCCATCACCAGTCCTTGCATATCACTGCTACAGGCTGGCTCCTCTCTTAAGAGACTTTATGACTTCCAGCAATAGCTGGGAAGAGCCACAGCCAGTGACTAAGGCCACTGGTAGGTCCCATCACCTGTAGGCTGCACATCTCACTCACTGTTCAGCCTCTCCTCAGGTTCCCCATCATCAGGCCAGCATTACCTCTCACTCTATCTGCTTTCTCCTAAACTGTTGAACAGTTTGTTGACTTTCCTTGCAATCAGATCTGTGCTTTTATCTTTAAATTTTCCTTAGCTCATCCACAATTTGCCCATCTGTATCACTTTTAGGGTCATACTCTGTCTCAAATTATTCAAATTGATTTTGCACATAAATCTCTTGTTATTCCCTTTTTCCACTCCTCTCCCTCTTCTAGGCAGTTAAGTATTCAGGAATGACATACTTTTAAATTGAACAAAGAAAACTCATAGTATTTTTGTAGGAGACAATTTGTGTTCTGTCCAGTATCTCTCAATGGGATGCTACTACCCTGTGGTTGGAAAAGCTGTAATATACTTAGAATAAAGAGAGAATACAGAACTGCTTTCCAAGTCTTTTTGAAATTCCAGGGCAGGCATAAAATTAGATTAACTCTAGACTGCAAGAGACCACTGGCAGTCATCTGCTCCAAGCCCTTGTTTAAAGTTGTTTCAAAATTAGAAGTTAGGTCAAATTTAGATTAGATTGTTCAGAGTCACGTCCAGTTGACTTTTGAATGCTTTCCAAGGATTGACATCAGTCTGACTCTGAAGAAATAAAACCTTTCCCATGGATATTTTTTAGTATTTCTTTTTTACCTCCTAACTTCCACACTTTTCCCATTTCCTTGAAGCTTTTCCCATTTCCTCTACTTCTTTCTGGGACTTGTTGTTTTCTCAGGCCCAGCATACAGGACAGAGCAAACACCAGTTATAAATCAATTATCAATTGTCTGTTGCACTGTCAACTATCTTTAATCTCTTTCCCAACAGGATTATGACTTCCTGTATGAAGCTGGTGTTGCCAATGTGTTCGGTCCAGGGACTCGTATTCCAAAAGCAGCTGTGCAAGTGTTGGAGGATATTGAGAAGTGCCTGGAGAAGAGGCAGCAATCCATGTGACTCTGAAATGTCAGACACAGCAGCCTTACACTGACCACTTGATTGTCAGCAAGGGATGGCCAACCACAAACCTCTCTGCTCCCACTGCCCCCTGGCCTCGTGTTTTGTGCTTTCTAAGAAAGTTCTAAACTCTCCGCTTGTTCTATTTGAGGATTATTTATATAGGTACCCACAAGAAAATTTTATCTCTAGAACTGTGACTTCAGCAAGTGAAGGGAATTCAAATAAGTGTGTTTGGGGTTTTTTTCCAGATATACTGAAAAATAAAATAACGCTGCAGCTCTTTGGTTGGTCTCTTTTGCATGCAGAGAACTTGTTTTGAATTTTTTTGGCAGTCATAGTAGACCTAGAAGTCTTCAAGCAAGATTCAGTCAAGTTATTCATATCCCTTAATAGGCAGAGACTGCCTTGAAGCTTTCGCAAAGACATTGAATTCCAATTTATTTTAGTACAAGCAGAGTTTTAGTTGTGTTAACCTAACTTTGTATGTCATCATCCAGGTAGGGAGCTCCATTTACCCTTGATGCAAAGAAGGAAGCTAAAGGTGGCGTGCTCAGGTTCAGTGTCTGCATTGTAAACTTCCTCAGTTTGGTAAGAAAACAGCTAATACATGAGTGGGTCTGATCTGTTGGAGTTTTTAGATTAAATATTTGTATTGGGGTGATTGCAAACATGGGGTGACCAGACTCACTCCTGAGGTGAGTGCTTGCATCCTGATTGCATCTCTGAAAAGATCAACAGTTGACATTACAGTTCTGGGCTGGGTAGGGAATTCCATGGATTTAGAGTTATAATTTGACCCTAAATTACCTACTCAAAACTTAAAAAAAAAACCCAAAAACAAGGCAACTAGTTTGCTGACATTAATTCTGTACTTGCTTTCCTGGTTCTTTGGTCAAGGGCAACCCTGTCTTTTAAATTTACCATAAATAAGATGAAACCATCTAAAATGTAGAGTTNTAGTTTGCTGACATTAATTCTGTACTTGCTTTCCTGGTTCTTTTGTCAAGGGCAACCCTGTCTTTTAAATTTACCATAAATAAGATGAAACCATCTAAAATGTAGAGTTTCTATTGGGAAAGTTTAGATTTGTTTCTTACTGAGTGTGAAAAATGAAAAATAGATTTCAGACATATTTGATACGCAAACACCTGGACTGATTTTTAAAAATTAAATACAATAAACAGTTAATAATAAATCAGGCCATTAAAGTGTTGTACTCAAACATGAACAGTAAACATCTTTGGGGTCTACAGAGATTTTTCTGTTGTAGAATGGCATAGTTTTCATGTCACATACACTT
The DNA here is from genome assembly GCA_013397955.1 of Grantiella picta. NCBI lineage: Eukaryota > Metazoa > Chordata > Aves > Passeriformes > Meliphagidae > Grantiella > Grantiella picta. Next base: position 725,441 of record VZRM01005608.1, read on the forward strand.
TAAAAGGATTTACAAATGGATGTGGACCTGTTCTGCTCTCAAATTTTTCCACAGTGGAAGCTTCCATTGCATTACATTTTTAACATGGATGTCACTGTTCCAGTCATTGATCTGCTATCAGCAGATGGGAATATTTTTTTTACTCTTTATTTTAAACATAAGCAATTGAGCATGTAAAAGCAAGAACTTTGAGGAGGTAATTGAAATACAGCTTCATTTTCCTATCTGGCTATTTTTTAAAGCTGAAAAAATACTGATAGTTGGCATTTATCGTAAAAAGTCCCTTTCCACACTCGCATAAAGCTCTTCTGCATCTTCTCTACTTCCCACATATTTACGTTCAGTTTTTCTCACATGCTTCCCTCTCAGTTACTGTTTCCTCCTGCTCCCCATATTCTCATTTTCCAGTCCATGGGCTGTTGCAGGTGACTTTCCCCGAAGATTCTTCACCTTATCATCCTTGGGAAAGAAGGCTGAGCTCATTCCCTATGGACCACCCATGAGTGACAATCCAGGACAAGATAATGTCCTGAAGGCCAACTTAATTTAGGAATTTTTCATAATTTTTTACGAATCAAGCTAGTTTAATCTAGTGGAATATTTATGAGTGTTGGCAACACTTCCAGGGTAGAATTTCAGGGGATTTCCTTTTTGTTCCCAAATCCCAGTTTACGAATTAATTTGTGCCTTAATCTGTGTTGCAGCTTCTGCCTCATTTTTTGTTCTTTTGTAATCTAGACTCTGCTGTAACAGGAATTCTTGGAGCCACAGAAATCTTTAAGCCTATTTGTAATCCTTCACTTGACTTTAGCTGTAAGTTATAAAATTAAAATAATTATTAGAGTTCGAGTGTGACAAAAGTTTTCAAGAGCTCAGAGTCCATTTGCTGTTGGTTTAGGTTGTTTAAAATCTGGGCCAAATCTGCCTGTGCCTTAACTTGTCTTCAGCAAGCCTAATGCAAAGTGTTGGTGAAGATTCCACTGGAAGGTGTCCCTTCCTGGAAGGGTGGGACTGGATGAGCTTTAAGTACCTTCCAACCCAAACCATTCTGTGATTCTGTGTGGTCAAGAGAAACCAGAACTGCTGCAGCTACCAAGCTCTATTTTGTACAACATTTCAAATCCTAGATATAGGTGTTTATGTCCTTTAAAATCACAATCAGTATGTCAGAGAGATTTAAGCTGTAGGAGCTCATCATTCCCACCTCAGACTGTCTTTGGTTAAACGTGGTGTTATGGTTGTACTGAATCTACAAACTGTTCTCACTTGCAGTCATATCAGTGCCACAGCCAGCAGGGAATTTGGGATCTCAGGAGCTCCCAAGGAAGCCATGAGAGCCAGGATGCATCTGCAGCATGACTTACTGCTAGGAAGGTTACCTAGGGAATGCCCTGTGTCATCTTACACAGAGCACAGGTCCAGAGAAAGGCTGGTAAAGCACCAGAACAGGCTGCCCAGGGAAGTGATGGAGTTGCCATCCCTGGAAGTGTACAAAAATCGTGTGGATGTGGCACTTGATGATGTGGTTTAGTGGTGAACATGGTGGTGGTGCTGGGTTGATGGTTAGACTTGATTTTAAAGGTCTTTTCCAACCTTAACAATTACAATTCTAAACCAAACACTCTGACAGCTTCTGTGGCAGAAGAGCTGCTGTACCTCAGCCAGCAAGAGCTCAAGGGCAGAGGTCCTCCTGCTGAGAGTTTCCTTCACTTCCCCTGTGCCACGTGGGATACACAGAAAGTATCCTTCACTGACTGCCACATTCCCACCAAACCCCGTCTGACCAAGGCTGCTCAACTCCTTGGACTTGTGTTTGGAGGAGTTGGAGCTGCCCCTCTGACAGAGCAAGCAACCAGAGATCTCTACATCATTTCACGAGCAGCCACATTCTCACCTTTTCCTGGCAGTGAATATTTCTTGCTCCCCATATGGTTTTCAATCTGCATTGCTGGAAAACTACACACTCAGCTGTGTTTATTTGGTAACACTGTGTGCAACCTATGGTTTTCTCTGATGGCTGTTTTACTGGTAAAGCCAAGACTCGGCAGATAGACTGCATTAAAAAATAAAAAGTATGGGAAAAAAAACCCACAAAAATAATAAATCTCTGTTGACCTGAAAATAAGTTTAATTTACATCATTTTATGTTTGGTACATAAATCTATTTCCTCTAAAGTGGAATTCCTTGGAGAAAAATAGATTTAAATTTTTGTGCTGTGAGGCTTAAAGACAATATTTGAGAGTTGCTTAAAAATATATACTTAAACCTCTGTATTGACATAAGATATGCAGTGACAACCTCATTTGCTGCATCCCTGCTCCTTTGGAGCTGGGAGTGAGGCCAGGTTTGACCTGTGCTGTGCACCCATGGCTGAATTTCAGGGAGCTGCAGCTCCCGGGTTCTCCACCTTCACCCCTGCAGAGAGACGGACATTGTCCCTCCCGCTCCACATCGTGGACAAGGGATGCTCCGTGGAGTTGTCAGAGCTGAAGTAGTGAACCCTCCAGCCACAGCAGCACTGCAGCTTCTTAATCTCGCACCGGAAAGTCTTGCTGAAGATGTAGTAAATGAAGGGGTTGTAGGCTGTGGAGGACTTGGCAAACAGGCAGGGCAGCAGCGTCACCACGGGCTGCAGGGAGTCGCTGGAGTTGAAGATGGACCAGAAGCTGGCGGCTGCATAGGGAGTCCAGGAACTCAGGAAGCCCACTGAGATGAGCACAGCCATCTGAAAGGGAGCACAGGGCTGCTGTTTGCAGCTGGCAAGGACAGGGTTGGATATTCTGGCACACAATGTGTGGTGGAACCACACCCGAACACCTGAAGCTGTGCTTGCTGGGCCTCTCATGACAGGAGAGACATTGAGGGGCTGAAGTGTGTCCAGAGAAGGGAACAGAGCTGGGGAAGGGTCCAGAGCTCGACTCTGGTGAGGAGCAGCTGAGGGAGCTGGGGGGCTCAGCCTGGAGAAAAGGAGGCTCAGGGGAAACCTTCTTGCTTTCTAAAACTCCCTGACAGGTGCAGTCTGGTGGGGGCCGAGCTCTGCTCCCAGTTAAAAATGAAAGGACGAGAGGAAATGGCCCCAGGTTGCATGAGGGGATATTTAGATTGGATATTAGGAAGCATTTCTTCACTGGGAGGGTTGTCAGTCATTGGGACAGGCTGCCCAGGGAATTGGTGGAGTCACCATCCCTAGAAGTGTTGCAAAAAATGTGTAGCTGTGGTGCTTTGGGTCATGGTTTAGTGGTGGACCTGTCAGTGCTGAATTAATGGTTGGACTTGATGATCTTAGAGATCTTTTCCAACCTTAATGATTCAGTTATTCTATGACTGGCTTCTAGAAAGCTTGGATCAATTCTGCTTTTCCACAAGAAATGCACGACAAGTGCATATTTGAAGAAAAAATATATTAATATTTAATATTAATATACTAAAATCCTGTTTCCGTATAGAATTTTTGTGTAGCTCTCTGTAATTCCATGATTCTGTGAGCTGTGCATGAGCAGAGCCAGCTCTCTGCCAGCCCCTGATTACTGCACACTCTTCCCATCACGGGGATAACTCACCAGGGTCAGCTTCTTCTCCAGTTTGGCTGCATTAGGGATCCTGTCAATATTCTGGATTTCTTGGTATGCTTTATGAACCTTCCAGGCAATTCCCAGGTAACAGGCGACGATGGTCAGCGCAGGCAGGACTGTGCACAGGAGGAACATGCTCAGGATGAACGAAAAACCATTGGAGGAGTTGTGGAACTTGCTCCAGGCTATTGTACAAGAGATGCCAAAGGGCTCAGGGCCATAGTAGCCCCAACCCACCAAGGGCAAGATGGCCCAGAGCAAGGAGTAGAGCCAGATGAAAGCAATCAAGATGCATACAGTGCTCTTCGTGATTTTGTTACCTGCAAGGAAGAGCAAGCATATTTGGATCTCATCCCAGCCACATGGGTTTTGCCGTAACTTCTCTTCAAGCAGGAGGATGATGGCTACAGATATACCTGGGCTGCTGCTGAAGTTCCCTAATCTTTAGTCTTCTTGAGAAACAGAGCATGTGTGGGTTAGGTGAAACCTGAACACAGCCCTCAGTGCTCATCTAGAGCTTAGTAGGTCAGGGAGCTTTACAAGATCAAGTTGACCCTGAATGTACTATGGTCCCAGCCCAGGAATGCCAGAAGAATATTCCTGCCTTTCAAATTCCAGTGTATCTGCTTGGATACAAATAGGAAGGAAAGACAGTCTGGTCCAGGAAAACATTTGTACTCTCCATACTCAGGCAGTTTTACCTGGTATAGCCGAGAAGAAAAACCTCACTTTTTCAAAAAGAATTTAATCAGATCCTTCTGGGAACATCAGGATTTGATATTGCACTAAAAGTTGAGGCTTATTCTGCTGTTACTGACCTGATACTCCATGTCACATTCCACTAAGCACCTCCCTGAGCAGCCCAGCCCAAACCCACCACGACAAGGTGACCAGACAGGCGATTTACTCACTGTTGGATTTGGATGAGTTGGTGACGAGGAATCGGATCACAGCCATGGCACACAGGGTCATCATGCTGCAGACCCCAAAGAGGAAACCCATCAGGGCATAGTAAACACAGGAGGCATCTCCCCCCAGCCAGGCATGGTTCCAGGCAGATGCAATGGCCAGTGGGTACATGCTGAGGGCCATCCCAATGTCTGCCACTGCCAGGTTCACTGTCAGCAGCTCCGGTGACTTCAGCAGGGAAGAGCGTTTCACAGCCGTGGCAAGGACAGCTGAATTCCCAAGAATTGTGAGGATGGCTGGAAGGGAAGGATCAGCACAGACAAGAATATCACACAGTTAACAAACCTGTGAAATCCACAGGAGGTATGTGAAGTACCTAGAGGGGCTACCAGACAGCTGAGGAGGGGCTTCTTACAAGATTATGTAGTTACAGACAGGGGGGAATGGCTTTAAACTGAAAGAGAGAAGGCTTAGATTGGATATCAGGAAGGAATTCTTTCCTGTGAGGGTGGTGAAGCAATATCCCAGGTTTCCCAGAGAAGCTGTGGTTGCTCCATGCCTGGAAGTGTCCAAGGCCAGGCTGGATGGGGCTCAGAGCAACCTGGGATAGTGGAAGGTGTCCCTGCCCATGGCAGGGGTTGGAATGTTCCCCTTGTCTTGTCACTGTCTGCCCATGTAANTATTCTATGACTGGCTTCTAGAAAGCTTGGATCAATTCTGCTTTTCCACAAGAAATGCACGACAAGTGCATATTTGAAGAAAAAATATATTAATATTTAATATTAATATACTAAAATCCTGTTTCCGTATAGAATTTTTGTGTAGCTCTCTGTAATTCCATGATTCTGTGAGCTGTGCATGAGCAGAGCCAGCTCTCTGCCAGCCCCTGATTACTGCACACTCTTCCCATCACGGGGATAACTCACCAGGGTCAGCTTCTTCTCCAGTTTGGCTGCATTAGGGATCCTGTCAATATTCTGGATTTCTTGGTATGCTTTATGAACCTTCCAGGCAATTCCCAGGTAACAGGCGACGATGGTCAGCGCAGGCAGCTCTGTGCACAGGAGGAACATGCTCAGGATGAACGAAAAACCATTGGAGGAGTTGTGGAACTTGCTCCAGGCTATTGTACAAGAGATGCCAAAGGGCTCAGGGCCATAGTAGCCCCAACCCACCAAGGGCAAGATGGCCCAGAGCAAGGAGTAGAGCCAGATGAAAGCAATCAAGAT
>VZRM01005608.1:731934-909124 GCA_013397955.1 Grantiella picta
GAGGGGCTTCTTACAAGATTATGTAGTTACAGACAGGGGGGAATGGCTTTAAACTGAAAGAGAGAAGGCTTAGATTGGATATCAGGAAGGAATTCTTTCCTGTGAGGGTGGTGAAGCAATATCCCAGGTTTCCCAGAGAAGCTGTGGTTGCTCCATGCCTGGAAGTGTCCAAGGCCAGGCTGGGTGGGGCTCAGAGCAACCTGGGATAGTGGAAGGTGTCCCTGCCCATGGCAGGGGTTGGAATGTTCCCCTTGTCTTGTCACTGTCTGCCCATGTAAAAAGACACTTTCTGTCTTTTTTGCAAGCTCCCTCCAAGTACTAGAAAGCCACAATGAGGTCTTCCTGGAGCCTTTTCTTCTCCAGGCTTAACCCCCCAGCTCTCCCAGCCTGTCTCCAGAGCAAAGGGGCTCCAGCCCTCAGAGCATCTTTGTGACCTCCTCTGGACCCACTCTAGCAGGTCTGCATATTTCTTGTGCTGGGAAAGACTATCCTCATTTCTCCTTCCTGCTGAAGTATTCCAGCCATCCTGCCTGCCTGTCCTCTCCTCTCATCCAGTGCCCTCCACTACCCAAAGCCTTCCTTCTGTGTGACTTCCCTCACCTTGCACTGGAGCCCCAGCACTGGCTCTGAGCTGCCTCAGTGTTGGGCATGTGCTGGTGCAGGGTCCTTGCTCGTCCCTGAAAATTAACATATGACTGTTCTGGTGGTCTCTGAGTGCAGTGGGACCATGGGAATTGTTTAGCCAGGGGTGTGCAACAAGACCCAGAGCTTGCTTTGCAAAAGGACCTGTCAGACATACATTATTCAGGTGTGCCACAGGGCTTCAAAGTGTTGGTGACAGCAGTGTCAGAAGTACAAGCACCAAACAGCTCAGTTTCTCTCTTCTTTCAAGTGAACATGGTGCTGGAGCAACATTTTGATCAAAGGTTTTCCTGAGAAGGTGTCCTCTAAAGTCAGACGTGAAAGAGGGAGACAGAAAAAGATTCTATCATGTTCCCCTGTGGCTGTGAATGCAGGAAGGCTGCATCTGCTCACAGGTACCACTTAAAGTGCCCACAGAGGAGTTCACAGAGGCACATGCAACAAAACAGAATAAATATATTGGCCTAAGTACAAAAACCGCAGACATGTCAAAGGAAACACATAAAGGAAATGGAGATACAAATCTGAGACCCCACATCCCAAATTCATTCCCTTTCTGACCACACACATTCACTTGCCACCTCTGGATGCACATGAAGAGTTCCCTGAGCTCTCGGGAGCTCTCTGTCTGCACAAGGAATGATGCCCATGTGCTGACAGAGCACCTGCAGCTCGGTGGGAAGAGCACTCTCCACAGGCTGGGACTCAGTATCATGGAATCATAGAATCCTTCAGGTTGGAAAAGACCTCTAACATCATCAAGTCCAACCATTAACCCAGCACTGCCAAGGCTACCTCTAAAACATGTCCCCAAGTGCCAAATCCACATAGCTTTTAAATCCCACCAGGGATAGGGACTCCACCACTGCCCTGGGCAGCCTGTTCCAATGCTTCACAATCCTTTCCATGAAGAAATGTTTCCTAATATCCAATCTAAACGTGCCCTGGTGCAACTTGAGGTCCCTTCCTCTTGACCTGTTGCTTGTTATTTGGGAGCAGAGCCTGCTCCCCACCTGGCTGCCCCCTCCTGCCAGGGAGTTGTGCAGAGAACTCCTTTTCTCCAGCTAAGCCTCCCCAGCTCCCTCAGCCACTCCTGGTGCTCCACACCATTTTCCAGCTCCATTGGCCTTTCTGGACTCACTCCAGCCCCTCGTTCTGTTTCTTGCAGTGAGGGTCCCAAAACACAACACCCTCAGGCTTCAGGAGGAAAAACGAACCCAGTTCACTTTCTTCTGTAAGAGCTCAGCTCCAACATAAGATGAAGGAAGCAGTTCTGTCATCAGAGGTGACATTCAGGCCCAGCCTCTCTTTTACCTTGACAAAAGCTCTTCCCCTCCATCCCTCAGCCTGTGGGCTGCTGGCTGGCACAGGACAGAACTGTAACTGGGCTAGTGATCAAATAGCTGCTGCTGAGTGCTGCAGCCCATGCCCTGGCCTTGTTCCTAATAAAAACATCATCTCAGGGTACAAACGTGCAACCCCACTGAGGTGGCAAAGGGATGGATAAATACAACACCCGTTTCCAGCTCAGCTCGCTGCTTTATTTCTGAGAATCCCTGCACGATGCAGTGAACCTGACTGCCACACAGGGCTCTGGATCCAATGCTGGAAGCTGTGCCTGAAGTTTCAGCACCTAAAAGTGTTTTAGGAGAGGTGTGAGACTGTAGCAGGGTGGCACATGAGCAAGGTCAGCAAGGGGAGCTGCAGCCTCCAGCCCTTTTTTGCTGCCCCTTCCCATCGCCTTAACTGCATCTATATATTTACATTTTTGACAGAAGGAAGTTGACATCCTGACTTGAAAAAGCCTTTGGTTGTTTTGTAAACAGGGATTTTCTCACCCTGAGTTTTGCTCTGCTGTGCAGAACAAGGTATGAAGTGCTAAAGCCCAGCACTGCTCTCCAAAGCCTCATTATTAAAACACTTCAGAATACAGATATAAAAAAAGAATACTTTTTTATATCAACCACAGTTTTCAAGGGAGCTGAAAGAAAGATTCTTAGCAAAAATACAGGTGGAAAGCAACTTGGCTAAACAAGTTCCACTCCTTTACAAATCCACAAGGGCAGAAAACAAATGCCTGAAGTAGAAGCAGACACAGAAGAAAACTCTTAACTGGAGCCATGCTGAAGCAGGCTGGTCGCTATCTCCCCACTTGTATTTCGTCTTAAATCTGCCTGCAGCAGGGCAAACAGGCTGCTACAAAACCCAGAACTGCTGTTTGGAAACACTTTGCTGTTCTGCAGCAGTTCATCCCACCAAGACACAGCAGAATGACACTTTCCCCACCAAGGGTCAGCCCACAGCTGCTTTCCCCTGACCAATCCCATGGAATGAGCTGCCCTGGCTCAGCTCTCAGAGCTGAGATGCCATGAAAAGCGACAGACAACTTATTTCAAATACTTGTGATGCCACAGAGGCAAATTTGTGCTAGCCATTCTTCAGCATCAAAACAAAAGATGCCAAATCCAAGAGTGGAGATTAATCCTGGCATCCCACCAACACCAAGGCACTAAGCAGGGGAACCTGTGTGGAAACATTTTCTGACATTTCCCTTCAGGTTCCTCTGCCTGACCACGACACAAACAGGGAATCCCTCCCTGTATCCCTGTTCCCAGGCTCCTAGCAAATGAGCAGGCTGTGAACTCACCTATGATTAGGAGAAAGACCCCAGCTCCATAATCCACTACTGGGTGGAGTTTGGAAATGTACTGCTCCTCCATGGTCCCTTGTGGAGGTGGCTGAAGGTTTCCAATCAAGGGTGAAGTGGCTGCAGCAGCAAAGAGCTCATCCTCATGGTTTGCCTGCTGCAGGTGTGAGCTGGGTGTTGGGGGCTGGCAGTGCAGGGACTCTTCTGCTGCCTCCTGCTCCTGCCTCTGTGTGGCAGAGGAGAAGCCTGGAGTGAGAGGGAGGATTTCCCCCTGGGAAGCAGAGTGAAAGGCGGGCAGAGCTGCTGCCAGAGCGATCCGCCTGCCTGGCTGGCAGAGCATCTCTCCACCCACCCCTCCTCTCCCACCCTGCTGCTCCCCGGCTGGGCAGGAAGCTTCACAATGCAAATCCCCTCCGATGAGCAGAACCAATTGTTCTCGAACCATCAGCAGCCTGGGGAAATAAATCCAGGCTGAGAGGGCAGGCAAGGGAAGGAAGGTTGGGAGTTTTGTTTTCCAGCTTTATGGCTGAGCATGGCAGACACCAGGCTGGGGCAGGGGTCTCTGAGTTGAAGTGTTAGAGGAAGGCTGTTTGCTGCAGGGGCTCAGCAGGGCCCAAGTCACACCACTGAAGACAGAGCTGTCAGAGCTGCTTCAGTGCAGAACTAGAGGATGCTTGGTGCCATGTAGTGCACCAGAGAGGAACCAACCTCTGAGGTCACTCTGTGACGCTCCAGAGTTCTGACTTGGCAAGCAGCCACAGCAGTGCCTCACCTCTGTGTTTTCCTTCTCCTTATAATATCTCAGCCTAAAATTACCGTAATGAGCTACCTGGTTTAGTGGGTGGCATCCCTGCCCATAGCAGGGAGCTTGAACTAGATGGTCTTGAAGGTCCCTTCCAACCCTAACCATTCTGTGATAAGGAATTTTGAAATTCACAAGAGCATGGAGGCATCTCAAGTGTGATCTAAATGGAATTTAGGTGCTCAAGTAACAGCAGTTAACAGCCTAAGCTGTGAAAAACTTAGGAATCTGGGAGACTTTAAAAGCCTTTAGTTCAGCAGGGCTTTGTATATCTCCAAGCATAGAGACTCCACAACAATTGTTCCAGTGCCTTTCTGTGGTCTTGTCCAAGGTCACATATTTTTGGAATAAAGACACACCTAACTCCTGAAATCCAGCTCCTGCTCGTTAGATGTTCAGTACAGGTGTCCTTCACTGAACATTCCCCAGCTGTGGAGATTCAGCTGAATGAACAAGGGAGGTTGATGCAATGCTCTCAAGCCTTGGGTGTACAAGCAAGACTCAATTTAGCATAGGAAGGTAGGATTTATAAAGTGTTAATTATAAAAGGAAGTTCTTCTATCAGAATGGAATAAAAAAGGGCAGAGGTGGTGTCTCAAAAACATGCCCAGTACTGAGAGTTTCAAACAGCTTGGTCAATTCAGAGTAGTCTGTGCAAGAAAGAGATGCTACTACTCGATCCCATTTTGGGGGAGTGTCCTGGTTCTGGCCAGGACGGGGTTAATTTTTGCAGTAGCCAGGAGGGGCATGACCAGGACCTGGAGGTCATTCTATACCACCTGGGCAGAACCAGGACAGGGAGAAATGTCTGCTAGAGTAGCAAAAGACACAAATCCTGTGACAGAAAGTAGAAAATTGCCATATTCTGACACTTAATCCAGTCCAGTGCACACAAACACATTGTATTGGTAAATTAAACAATGCCAGATCACCACAAAGAGGGTGGAATCTGACTGCTCACCTTGATAAATTCCCAGGGCAGTTGCTGGCAGTGATCTGGGCTGGACCAGCTGGCATTGTCCTGTCATTCCCAAGCACAGACCGGCTAAAATGAGCCCAGGATTGTTCCCAGCAAGCAGTAACATCATCAGCTTTGAAATCAAAGTGACACTGTTTAGTTCCCTAGTACAGATGTTGCCCCTGGATTTTGTTGTCATGCTGAATGCAAACATTTAGGTGAGAAACAGATTCTCAAGGTGCAGCCATTGTACGAGAATTGACTGTTTTAAAGCTCTCAGATAGAGCTTAGAATTCTGATTAAAACCTTTCTGATAAAACTCCTGGCCTGTGCCATGCAGTCATCTCACCTAATGTTTCTCTTTGGCCTTTCTGGGTGAAACCATGGCAGAGGGCTCAGATCAAGGAGCCTGATATTGCCCAATCCAAACCAGATCTCCTCCTTCCCCACTTGTTGCATGGTCTATGCTCTCACTAGTTAAATAAAACCCTGCATTTCTTTAGGCAAGCAAGGAGACCAAAGGCAAAATTAAAACATTTTGCTGACAATTTAATTGCTACTTATTATTTAATTACTGGAGATTTCACCGGCTACATCAGGAGTCCAGTATTCTGCCAGCTCTGGTGGGTACCTTAGATTACACTGTGTGGCTCTTTCATGCTGGCTTAGATGGCATTTCATTTATGGTGAAACCCTCAATTTAGCATTCACATGGGGGAGGATTACATCAACAGTCCAGTTACGAAATGGAAGAAAATGAATGATTAAAACCAGAAGTGTTGACTGATCCCAAATCCAGTGCATTATTCATGTGTTGTTTAACAATAGCAAGTTGTGCTCATCATTATCTTCCTGCACTTTAGGTCAATACAGATGATCTGTTTACAACAGCCCAAGTTTATACATCTTTACAGACCTAGATCTGTGGGGGTCACATTTTAGAATTGTTATGTGAAACTTATTTTCAGTTTAATAAAGTACTCTTGAAATAAGATGGAAGGATGAAGTTGTTACCTACTAATTTCTGAAAGGTTATGTGGAACTTCAAGAAAAATATGAACTCACCAGGAAACTATATAGTCATATTTGATGTAAATACAGACATATATATATAAAACAAGTTCCCATTGTTGAGATAAAACAGGGTATGAGTTGAGGAATTACTTGATGCTACCAAGTGAGAATGTCCTACAACTTTACTTTTATTTTCCACAGGAAAAGGAAGTAAAAAGATTATTCTGAATCTGTAGGAACAAGAGAATTGCTCTGAATTATCAGTTTGCCACTATGTAGTGGTTCATTTTGCAGAAATCAAATGTTTGGAGCTGTTTGGGACAAGGATACTGGGTTGTGTTTAGAACCATGTATCAAAATTACTGATACCTCCTGACATGTGGGGAGGGCTATGAATCTGCGGCATTATCAAAAATGTCTACCAAAAATAGTCATGTCTCATTTAGAACAGTACATGACTTTGTTATTCCTTTTTACCTCTGGCTGCTCTGTCCAGATCTTCTCTTTGTGAAGACTCTGAGGTTTTGAGTGAGCAGTGAGTGTGCAAACAGTCTGTGGGGACAGATCCTTTGGGTGCCCTTTCCTTTCTGCAAAACACCTCTGCCATGATGCACAACTCAAGCTTTCTTATTAAAAAATGCTGCCTTTTCCAAACTCCTTGGACGAGACGACCTCATCATATCCTCAAGGAATTCCTACAACTTTCTTCCTCTTAAAATATTCATTTATTTCTGCAGTTTTACTTTTGGAAGCTCATCTTTGAGCTGAGACCTCTAGCTGAGCTTCTCTAGCTTTCACCTCCATTTATGAAAACCAGAACCAGCATTTAAGTGGAATTCTCAGGCTCGGCTGATGGAGTTGTATGTTTTCAACAACTAAGTCTTGTTTAAGCCGGTATTTGCAACCTCAAGCATGGTGATTTTTAAATTGTTTTCTTCTGGATGCCTGCACTGACTTGCATGTTATTGCCTGAGGGGTCATTTACAAAGTCTAAATTCAGTCTAGTGACACTAAACTCCCTAACTTCCCTCGGCAGGAACTGAAGAATCCGTTTGGATCAAATGATTTTGCTCTTTCACTACAACCCATTTAATATATAATACTTGGCTGTTGGTTAACCCAGTCCAAGTGAGTAACTTGGGTCATAACAACCCCTGCAGTGCTGCAGGCTGGGAGAAGAGTGGCTGGAAAGCTGGAAAAGTCCCTGGGGATGCTGGTGACAGTGGCTGAACATGAGCCAGGTCTGCCCAGGTGGCCAAGAAGGCCAATGGCAGCTGGGCTGTACCAGCCGTGGTGTGGCAGCAGGAGCAGGGCAGTGATTGTCCCCTGTGCTGGGCACTGGTGAGGGCACAGCTCAAATGCTGGGTTCAGTTTTGGACCCCTCATGACAAGAGAGACATTGAGGAGCTGGAGTGTGTCCAGAGAAGGGAATGGAGCTGGGGAAAGGTTGTGGAACTGAAGCTAGAAGATCACATTTATGAAACAAAGTCATCATTTGTTGTAACCATGATATTCATGCTGCGCTGGTGAAAAAAAACAGGTACAGCGTGAGGAAAGATGTCCCTGACATGACAAGTCAGCTCTTTTCAACTGGGCAATAGGCTGCCCTCTCAGGGACAATTTAAAATTTTTTTTTCCAACATTCCCAAATATGCAATGAAAGGCTCTAATTTGAGAAAACAGGCAAAGGAGAAACACAGCAGGAGATGGAAAGGGAGAGACTGGAATGAGATATGAAAAGGTTAATTCAACATGCAAGTATGAAGCATATTACAGCTATGTCTTTCAGAGGTGTGAGAAGACAGACTCTAATACCCTAAGAGTGGAAAGGAAATGGCCCCAAAGGTGCTAAAATAAAATGAAAGCTACTGTTGTCTCAAGAAAAGAGAAGAATAAAATGTATTGCCAGTGTTGTGGAATTTGACATTGCAAGCCAGCTCATATTTAATATGGTGACCAGTGTTCCCAGATCTGTTTAACAGTGGTATGAACAGCAAGAATTCTCTCATTTTCAAGGGCTCAAAGACATAATCATTCCCTGTTATGCTGGATATTGCACAAATAATCACACAGGGACACTTCTTTACAATTTAAGTATTTTTTCAACCATTTACTGACGTGGTTTTTGGTAGAAAACTCCACTGACTTTTCCTTAGCATTTTGGTCCTACCTTGGTCCTCAAATACATTCCATTTATTCTTTGTGAATAAATGACACACTATGAATTCTGTCATTCAGACTGAGGGAAAAAGTCACATAATTTGTAGATTGGAACACCCAGGATTCAGTCACCACAGGAATATTGCTGGGCAGCAGTTCTGTCTCATCATCCTCTGCACACCTCTAGGGTAAGCACACCTCTGGACATGCAGGAGTGTGGCTACAGAGAAGGACAATCCAGCCACTCTACTCTCCAAAAAGCCACATTCAACAGATTGAATCATTTAAGACTCTCCAGTTTTGTGTGTCTGTATCATGATGGCAACAAGGATTTGATTATCTGTGTTCCTAAGCTCGGAAGTGTTCTGGAGGCAGCAAAATACCAAATAGGACAGGGAGACAAGGAATCACAGTGCATAGGGTTGGGCCCAAACCTGCCCAGATCCTTCTGGCAGCACTGGGAGCAGGAAGGCCAGCTCTGCAGGAGTCTGCTCAGCTTCGGGACTAGTCCCAGCTCTGCTCCCTTGTCCTTTTTTCATTCGACCTAGTGCTGATTTGGACTCACCCCTTCCTCTTTTGAATAACAAAACTCAGTCCTCTCCACTCTGCTGAGGAATCCAGAACCACACTGAGAGGGAGCATGGTGAAAGCAGCAGCACAGATGAAACTGGTCCTTCTCTTTATCCCTTAACTTTGATGGCAGGACTAGGATCTGGCACAGCTGAGACAGGACCAAACAGGCTGTGGTGGTGGTGGCCATAAATGGGGATGTTTGGAATGCAGGGTAATACAGAATGGCAAACCCTGCAGGGCCCTTTTGGGCATTGACAGTGAAATGCACCCAGCGTTGTCTGTAAAAGAGTTCACTGGTGACAGCTGATGGTGGTGTTTTTTGCTTCACTGGAGAGGGGAAAGGGGATTTGTTTTTGGGGAACATTGTTACATATATTTAAAGGTAGTCAGAGAAAAGGTTACTGGAGTGGAAGACATGAGATCAGGGTGTTTATACAACTTTTGGGGACAGAGCTGATTACACACTGATAATCTTTACCCAAATGGTGTCACCTAGTTGTGGTGACACCATGGGGGCTCTGAACACTGTTTGGGTGCACCCACCTTTATTCCCTGTTCCAGTTGCTCTGCCAAGGCAGGGATAGAGCAGCCCAGGATGTGATCCCAGAGCAGGCATGGCTGTGTATCCCACACAGACAGCAGGACAGGGTTCAGGGCTGCAATCCTATGGCACTACAGCTGAACTCAATGGCACTGCTCTGGCTCTGCTGCTGTCTATTGAGGGACACTCCTCAAGTCACTTCCTTCCTCTTGCTGCCTCTGACTGACCCACTGAGATTGTACATTTTTCAAGGTCTTACCCATCTCCAGCTATTTCTGCCCAGTGCCTGGTAACAAAGCAGCGCCGTTGTTGGCTTGTGCCTCTCCGCACCATTGTGATACAACAATAGCTTGAAGAAAGAGGCCAATTTTCTTTCATATTAGAATTACTCTTACTAATTTCTAAATGGATCCATGCTGGGAATTAAAAAATGCCAGGACTACCACTTATTATTTAGAGAAAAGAAAAATAGCTGAGATTGAATCCTGTAAAAATATAGCGGCAGATAAGAGTGGAAATTCACGGAGATACTTCTCTTGGATGGAAAAAAACAGGTTTCCTTGTTCAATCTGGAACACAAGGTTTAATGGAGAAAGGAGAAATATTGGGAAACAAAGGCACTACAGAGGCTTGATGATAACAAATCTCTTTTTATATAGAATGAGGAAGACAAAACTTCTGCTCTGCAATAAACTGTGGTGGCACCACCAGCTCTTTGACAATGACCCTGTCAAGGACAGCACTGAGCAGAGCTGCCTGCCCAACAACAGCAACTCACTGCTAAGGCAACTTCCCTGGATTTTAACTTCCAGTGAAAGACATTGCTTGGAGTTCATGCATCCCTGGCAGCAGGGTGAGAACCAGAAGGCTCATGTCAAGACACTCTGTCTCTTTTCTTCATCAAATTTGCAAAATCATGTTCAGGTGTCTTTCCCAGCCTTCAGCTTATAATGATATGAATGAGAGAAGTCACAGCTATTCTGTTTTGACATCCTTTCGGAGGTCTTTTGACCCTTTAAGCCAAGTAGTGCTCAATTCTCCCTATTCAAAACTGCTGGTTCAAGATGGCTCTAAATATGGCACAGAGTAAGACTGTGGGGAAAGAAGAAAAACTACTTTCTCAAAACTATAATTTGTTAGTCACCAGCATTTTAATTGTTTGGGTTTTCAAGGTTAACTGAGCTGCAGCAACACATTGCTTTCAGAGAGCATTTTACACACCTTGGAAAGTGCTTTAGGTTTTACTTCTTTGCACTTCACTCCTTTACAGTGGTGTGAAATGTCCTTTGCAGGCATATAAGAGATCAGCAAACATGCAAAAAATTAATCCCACGAGTACAGCCAGGTCCTCTGCTTATTGCTCTTGATACTTGACAGGAAACAAAAGTGGGATCAGGAGGTAAATTAAATATTTATTGGACATTCCCTGTATTTGCAGACAGAAACTTCGAGCTATATCCTCCATGTTTACACAATGCTGAGTTTGTTTTGCCAATACTGAGTTATCCTTCTGCTTGCCTTCCACAGGCCACTCTACAATGAAAAACTTGTAAGATGAGGAAACGCTTCAGAAAAGCATCACTGCAGCCTCCTGCATGGCAGGAAGGGATGACATCAATTCCTCTGCTGCTCAGGTTATCTGCTGTATATTGGAAAAGTACTGTCTTCCCTCCAAGAGACTGGTTTGGATTATTCTCTAATAGACTGTGCTCAAGAACAGCAACAGTAACGGTGAATACTTTCTGCACTCAATTACACAAAAAGAAAAAAAAACCCAGAGATGAACCTACCCTCAGAAAAAATAAAATAAAAAGGTCTTGTGGTGAGGGCCCTAGGGCATGCAGGGTTCAGATCTTTGCCTTGCCACAGTCTTCCTGTCACTGCTTTTTGGCCAGTGATGAAATCTTTCTGTGCCTTAATGCCCCAGAACTGAACTATGGATGCAAATAAAAGCTTTCTTGTTTATATCCTTTCAATGACTATGACATTTTCACAGAAGCAGAATGGTTTGGGTTGGAAGGGACCATAAAGTTAATCTCATTTCAGCCCCTGTCAAGGACAGGGTCAATTTCCACTACCCCAGGTTGCTGTAAGCCCTATCCAGCCTGACCTTGGACACTTCCAGGGATCCAGGAGCAGCCACAGCTTCTCTGGGCCACCTGTGCCAGGCCCTCACCACCCTCACAGGGAAGAATTTCTTCCTCGTATTTAACCTAAATATACCTACTGTCAGTTTGAAGCTATTGTCCTCTGTCCTGTCACTAAAAAATCCCTTGTAAAAAATCCCTTTTTGGCTTTCTTGGAAGGGGCTCTAAGGTCCTCCAGAGCCTTCTCTTCTCCAGGTGAACATCCCCAGCTCTCCCAGCCTGGCTCCACAGCAGAGGGTTTCCAGACCTTAGAGCATCTCTGTGGCCTGATGGACCTTCTCCAACATGTCCATGTCTTTCTTGTGTTGGTGTTCCCAGAGCTGGATGCAGCACTCCAGGTGGGATATGACAAGAGCAAAGCAGAAAGAGAGAATCACCTCCCTTGACCCACTGCCCAGGCTGGTTTTGATGCAGCCCAGGACGCAGTTGGCTTTTTGGGCTGGAAGTGCAAGAAATGACCAAGTCATTGCCAAGTCAAGCCCAGCTTTTCGTTCACTAGCATCCCCAACTCCTCCTCAGCAAGGCTGCTCTTAATTCATTTTCTGGGTTGATAGCAAGGGTTGCCCTGACCCAGGTGAACCATCTTGCACTTGGCCTTGTTGAATTTCATGAGGTTCACACAGGTTTGGTGCTGGGGCCTGCTGAACTCGGATCAGGACATGAGGACAAAGGTCCCCACGGCTCTCTTGGGCTTATCTGGAAGTGGAGATGCATTTTCTATTCAGGCTGCATTGCAAACATTGTTTGTTTGTTTATTTGTTTGCTTGTAGACTCCATGTCTTCATCAGGAGAGAATTTCTGTATGCATTCAGAAGGGGAAATTCTAGGCCATCTCTATCTACTATGGTTATTTAGAAAAACTCTGACAGCATGAATACAACAGGCACAACAACCATGAGATAAATAAAGAACCATAATTATGACTCTTTTTTCACTCATCACTGCTGTCATGCTGACTTGTGATCATTTTAATGCGTGGAGTTGACAGGATAATATCAATTTATTTTTGTCTGTAACTGAAAATATTAAATATTTTCCTGTCATATGTGTTTAAATGGTTTTTATAACTCAAACATTTGAAGCAAACTTATTTATTGGCTTGTAACTGGATATATTAAAATCTATCACAGGTACTTAAATAGATTTTATAGCCCTAACGTCACAAAAAATGTATTTCAGCTAAATAAAACCATTTAAAAGTTTCAGATCTGGTTGAAACTCGTCATCCAGACTTCTCCTGGAGTCCATGGTGAAAGATCATTGAAGGGAAAGGCACTCTTGGTGGAGAAATATGCACCTTATCTGGATTAGATCAGTTTTATTTGGAAGCGCCGATTGACATTAAATTTAATAATAGCAATAACAACAACAACAATAATAATAATACCATTATTATTATTATTCACTGTGAGGGGGGTGAGGCACTGGAACAGTTGCCCAGAGGAGCTGTGGCTGCCCCTGGATCCCTGGTAGTGTCCAAAGCTAGGCTGGACAGGATTGCTCTAGGGCTTGGAGCAACCTGGGATAGTGGAAGGTCCCTGCCCATGGTTAGGGGGTGAAACCAGATGATCTTTAAGTTCTCATCCAACCCAAACCATTCTGTGATTACAGAGAGCTCAGAGAGCCCAGAGAGGTGTCTTAAATAAGCCTCCCAGTCTGAGGTGGCTAAATTTATTTAACCTGAGTCCTGTCCTAACAGACATTCTAAGCAACACAAGAAACCTGTAAGAAAGAATGAACTGGAACATATGGTCTCAAATCTTGAGTTAAGGCTTTCAGTTTTGTGTATATTCCCCTTGTTTCCATTACTACCAAAACTGAAATTCCTTAGAGCATGTAGTAGCCATGAAGCCTGCTTGCTATTTAAAACAAAACAAAGTATTTTAGTTGTCCAACTTTAATATTATTTTCCCACAGATTTTAAATTATCAGTTCCTTCCTGTAGAAACATGATCAGTACGATGATGTTATCAGCACTTGAATAATCCTGGTTTGACTGTGAAAGTCACATCACAGTGACTTGAGCAACACAGGGAACGTGAGTTTTTTGATGCAGAATATTGTTGGTACCTGTAAGGCTCTTCTATTAAGGCAGCAGCATGTTCTCTGAAGCATCCTGTGGGCTCTAAAATAATAATCTTTCACAGATACTGAAAAGGACATTTGGGGCAATGGGGTGAGCAAAAGCATAAGCATTGCAAAAACACCCACAATGCCACAAAAATAAGACAAATCCTTAAACCATCCTATTTTGTCTCCCAAGTGTTCACTTGCCCCAAAGACAATAATATCAAGTTATGTAATTGTTAATTAATGAACTATCTAGCTTCAGTTATACAGTTCAATACTGAATTTCCTCTTAAATAGTTTTCCCTCATACAAGCAACATCTTTGCCTGCCTGGCAGAAAGCAAGAACATCCAGTTTTATCCCCAGATTTTTGTTTACTTTGAATTCCTATCAAAGGTACTTTCAGCCCCCTCTTTATCAGAGGTGATTTGTTTAATCCTCTAAACTTGCTACCAAGATGCAGCTTCAAGGTGGTCAAAGGCTGAAAGGACAGAGATTATACATCAGGGGGTGGGGATTGGATGGGGAGGTTGGTCTTTGTAAATTACAGACCACTGGGAGCCTTGGATCAGATGGACAAAGGGATTAAGTATGGATTTCTATGATGATGAAGTCTATGGACTAGATCAACCAAACAAGAGGAGACTCAGGTACCAAGGGAAGGAATATCCTGTTAGGACAGGACAGCACATACACAGCCTTTACGACCGAGTATTATATATATAAATATATATAAATTATATATATATTATATTTTATATGTAAAACCCCTGTATTAGTCTGTGACTCACTTTGTCCTGCCAGCTCTGCTGTGAGAGTGCTGACCTTTGGCAAAACATTGATAATAAAACCCAGGAGAATGATGTTATCTTAAATTTTTGCACCCAGCTGCTAAATTAATGTATGCTAAAACCCTGGGGTTTGCAAAGCCCACTGAAGCCAGTGGAAAGATTCCCGTTGACTTTAGCGGGCTGTGAATCATTCCCAGATGAAAACAGAGTTCCAGTTCCAGTGGTTGGTCTCATCTCCATGCAGACTAGTCCTGGGAGAGATCCCATATCAGCCATGGCATTTGCTGGGTGATAAAGCTATTGTTGATAAGGCCAAACAGTGTACCCTGAAGTGAGGATGGAATGAGGTCATCCAATCCCATCAGTCACCTGCATCTAAGCCAATCCCCCTCTGCTACACAGAGGAGAGAAATCAGTGTTTCATCCGCAACCCATCACTCCAAAATGAACATCTAAAGTAGGTCAGATGACTCACAGTCTTAATTCCTGTTTCTTCCCATTGACAATAAAGGGAATAAAGCCTGAAGGAATTTTCTCAGATTCAAACATGTGGTTGGAAGAATATCACTCTGAGTATCTTCATTGCACTGGCTTCCAAAATGTTGTCTTTTATAGCTGATTGCTAAATCAAGCACTGAAGTCAACACAAGATCCTAATGGACACAGATTTAGATAAACCTAGCTGGTTTTGAGTTGTCTTGCATGAACTACAGAGCTTTGCCTCAATAGGATTTTATATTAACAAGTTTAAAATATTCCAGTGACAAGACAGCCTTTGATGTACCTTGCTCTGGTTACATGCTCTGGTCACAGGGCCAAAATGGTCTCAGGCATATTATAAGATAATAATAATAATTATAAATGTACAAGAGGCTTCAAGTTATTGCCAATAATTAATTCTCAGAAAGCTCTCATCTCACTGGTAAACAGAACAGGGAAAAATTCAGTACAAAATTCAAACCTAAATGGACATGTCTACAAGACACTAGACTCTGATTATGCTCAGTGGAGAATAACTCAATACAGGCAATAGACACAGCAAATCACTTGTCTAATTGTAGGTATCTAATTTAAGAGTGACTTGGACTACACTCTGTTGGCTGTAGAAAATCCCTCTCCAAATCAGGAATTTGGCCACCAGCTCAAATGTAGTCATGACAGAAAAAAGCCACCTAAAATTAGGTAACTGCTGTTGATTCTCCTCCACTAGAAACTGCCCATGTGGTTGCCCAGCAATAGCATCCTTACCTGGTTCTTATCCTGACAGGATACAGTGTGATGGGATGTGCCACATCCTGAACCATTAGAGCTGTTGTGTCACAAGAGAATCATTGAATCACAGAATTGTTTAGGGTGAAAAAAACCCTCTAAGATTATTGAGTGCCATCATTAACCTCGCACTGCCAAGCTCACCACTAAACCATGTCCCCAAGTGCCACATCTCCATGACTTTTAAATTCCTCCAGGGATGGTGACTCTACCACTGTCCTGGGCAGCCTGTTCCAATGACTGATAACTCATTTAATAAAGAATTTTTTTTCTAATATCCAGTATAAACCTCCACGGGTGCAACTTGAGGCCATTTCCTCTTGCCCTATCACTTGATCCCTGGGAGCAGAGCCTGAGCCCCACCTGGCTGCATCCTCCTGTCTGAGAGTTGCGAAAAGCAAGAATGTTCCCCTGAACATCCTTTTCTCCAGGCTGAGCCCCCCCCAGCTCCCTCAGCAGCTCCTCATCAGACTTGTGCTCCAGACCCTTCCCCAGCTCCCTTGTCCTTCTTCAGACATGCACCAGCACCTCATACTAAGATTTAAACCAAACAAACTCCAAAATAAGCTTTGAACTAATAATTTAATTTTGAAGCTAAGTTTCTCTCTCTATTTTTATCCTTTGTTCAAAGTAACCCTTTTCTAAATGGGCAGGAAAGGTTTTATATCTGTGGGTTTGTTCATACTGAGAATGAAAACATACTGTGAAACTTCGATATTTGCCATGAAATGGAAATTCTGAGTTTCAGACAGCTCTGAAGAAAATTCAGTAGAGCCCTGCAAAATGTTCAATATCTTCAGCACAACCAAACTCATAAACTGGCTCCACAAGGGGACATGTGAGTACGACTGCCAGTCTTTGTTGTGCCAGTCTGATCCCCTTCCACCAGATGTTTCTGGGATGACAGTCCAGACAAATTACCTCAAACATAATAGAGCCCTTGAGTATTTGAAAAGCTCTATTCAGAATCACAGCTTCTAACTTGGCATTTACCTCAAAATATTCCTGACTGTCAGCAGCTATTAAAAACAAGAATAATAATGGCTTTTTCCCTAATAGCTGTATTTTGAAATCTCAGAGCACTTTGTGAACTTAACAGACTTATCTGAGATGTATGGATTCATATCATCTATCAGGGAATACAGATCTGTTTGGGGTAAGAACTGGACTTCTGTTTTTAAATACTCTATAAGGAAATACAGATAAGGAAGGAATACAGATAAGGAATGAGATTCCTGAAGATAGGAACACCTTCCACTATCCCAGGTTGCTCCAAGCCCTGCCCAGCCTGACCTCAAACACTTCCAAGGATGGGGCAGCCACAGCTTCTCTGCTAAACCTGTGCCAGGGCCTCGTTACACTCACAGGGGAAAATATAAATATAATGCCTTTAGACTGCTCAGTCACCGAAGCAATGATCCTATTCTAATGAGAAACCCATACCACTTGGTGAACATCTCAGTCACTTACAATGTGCTGCGTAACTGCCACTTATGCAAGGCAAAATTACGTAAAAAACCCCCAGTGTTTTGCACTTGCAAAAGTATAGCCAAAATAGTTTAATATAGAATAATCTAAACTGGAAGGAAAATACAAAAATAGGCTAGGAGAGACCTGGTATGTTTAGCTGAGGAAAAGGCTGCAAACACAAAAAGCTTTGGCTTCTCCTTTTCCATATTTTTTCATAATTTTCAATCTTGTCAGCATGAATAATATTGTTGATTTTTGCTGTGACTTAGAAGCAGCTGCAGAATACAAAACAGAGTTGAAAATCAGCTGAAAGACCATTCTCCTATTTTGCTTTTAGTTGAAACACTCCTCCCAGCTGCAGACAAGTAAGCAGGCTGACTATAATTCCATAAACCACATCTGATCACCATATAGTTCAGGTTTGGGGGGGATTTTTTAAGAAATCTTTTGAAACACACAAACACAAATTCACTTACATGCTATAGCAAATGTTGCTAGATGGTGTCACGGGTGCCAGAGGTTCTCATGTGATTTTGTACTGATATTAATTTTCTCTGTTCATTACTTTTGTTTATTTTCATTCTGGTAAATTAGCTCTGGCCCATTCTAACTCCTAAACTGCACCTGGAAATTGTGTAGGAGAGCTTCAGTAAAAGTCTGTTTATCATGTTTTCAGGTTGGTCCCCAAAATTTGTGCCAGGGATGAAGCTTCTCCACAAAGTCATTCTGCTATTTTATCTTATTTGGTGTGGATGTTTTATTTTAAGTTTTTTAAAGTCTGTTAGGGATACGGCCAAACTAAGGGAGTTTTTTATTGTTATTCACAATTATACAACTGAATTAAGCTTGCAGCCAATATTATCAATGGAGCCTAGAGAGAGATTAGCTGGTTAAATGGAGCAGGTAGACCGCATTGTCTAATTAAAAGTCTTACACGCTCCACTGAAGAAAATTTCAACCAGATGGTGAATCATTAAATTCCTGCCACTAAGTAAATGCACTTCCCTTCACCTGTGGGTTACCCAGCAACTGGCAATTTGGCAAGCAATACATTTATTTTTATGATTAACCTTGTCAATCCACAGGCACTTGCTTTCCCAAAGAGCTGACCTTTTCCTACAATATTATCTTTGACAAGCAATGACTCATTACCCTCTGTTACTGTCAGTATTTTAATGCTCAGTTTTCAAATTATTATAGAAGGTGGATGCACCAACACCCCCTATTAAGATTTCCTCACACTTTCCACTATGAGGTCTTGCTATGCTGGAACTTTCAAGCTAAAATTTTCTTTGCCACATTTGTTTCTCTCTCAAACTGCAACGAACTCCATAATTCAGTTTTGTGCTAACTGTTCCGATCAGTGTGGCTTTATAAAAAGCAATCATTTTTGATTCAGGAGTTCTCTGTCCTTCCTGGCAGAGATTCTCTGTCTTTCACATCAGAAAGGCATGACAGAACTGCCCCATCCCTGAAGTGTTCAAGGCCAGCTTGGACAGGTCTTGGAGCAACATGATCTAATAGAAGGTGTCCCTGTCCATGGCAGTGGGGTTGGATTCCATGACCTTTAAAAGGTCCTTCCTTCTCAAATTATTCCATGATTTCTGAAGAGACAAAGAGCAAAATCAGTAGAATGGACCATGCTCAATTTGCCATTGAAAAGGCTCTGTATTTTCAGATTTTCCCAAGTTCTAACTTGGATATATTTGTCTCCCAATTTAGGGAAATGCTGTGTATGGCCATAAATTAAACTGCTTCCAATGCTGAGAACTGCAAACACATAAGAGCACTGCTCTATTCTCTTAAAGCAATGGGAAGAGCTTGAAACACTCTGCAAACAATAGGCATTTTCCCAAACCTGCATAAAAAACAGGAATGGAAATCAAACTTCCTGGCTCCTGTGCCCTAACCATAAGACTGAATTTCTTTCCTAGTCTTGCAGTTTCCACAAGTTCAAGGTGAACTGAATGATAAGGAGATCTGCTTGGGGCAGAAGGTATTGGAAAGCAGAGTGTGCTGGGATTTTGTGCGACTCAATCCTCAGCTGCATCTCTCTGGGTGGCTGGTGTGAGAAGGCTCTGTTCCTAAGTGCTGCTCAGCTCTTTGTCCTCACTGATGTGTTTTCTTCTCTTCCCTCTGGAATAGACTTCAGCAGAGCTGTTTGCAAAAACGGACAAAAGAAAAAAAGGTCAATGGCAGTGTGAGAAAGAGAAAAACAACAACCCAGCAGGTTTTACAGTAAAAGAAACCATTTAGTTACCAAGCCTGGATTTGGTACTGCAACATCTTGGCTCTTAACAAGCTCTCAGCTGCAGTAGCTCAGTCCTTTAAAATTATGCTGACCAACCTTTCTGGAGATATTTTCCTCTTTACATTAGCTGACATTGGTTAAAAACTTCAATCTTAAGAATTTACAACTTAATTTACAACTTCAATCTTAAGAATTTACAGCTTATCCAGCCTCTTCGCTATGCTTTTCCAGCTGGATTTTTTTTCAGCTACCACTTCTGCTCTTATTGCCAGACCACAACTGCACTTATCTTCCCAGGAACAATTCTCCAACTCTCCCAGTCTAAAAGTGACATTATCTTTTATCCCTTAACTTTCAGGCTTTTTGTTCAACATTTCCAGTTTGATTTTTTGTTATCTGCCCTGGCTGGTAAGGTGAAGGATACTAATGTGAGACCTTACAAAATTACTGTCACAGGCCCTTCCAACCTACAGGTTTAAATGCAAGAGGATAAAAACCACTTGCTCTAGAAGCAGCCTAAGGTGATTACACTCTCAAGTTACATATTTTAGGTCATATCTGATGTTAGTTGCGGTAAGTCTGTGCTACTATTGTGGCCACAAAGATGTCAAAATTCTTCAAATAATCACCATTCATTGGGGTTGCTTCAGTTTCTCATAGTATCCAGTATTTCACAGAATCACAGAATGGTTTGGGTTGGAAGGGACAGAAAAAACTGTCTAGTTCCAAACCCCCTGCCGTGGATAGGGACACCTTCCACTATCCCAGGTTGCACAAAGTCCCACCCAGCCTGGCCTTGGACACTTCCAGGGATCCAGGGGCAGCCACAGCTGCTCTGGGCAACCTGTGCCAGGCCTTCACCACCCTCAAAGGGAAAAATTTCTTTTCAATATGCATTCTAAATCCACTCTCCTTCAGCTTAAAGCCATTGCCCCAGTCCTATTCCTTATAAGTTACTTTCCACAACTCTTTTTTTTCACACTGGAGTGTGGGCACTAGCACTGCTGCAAGCAGGTTCTGATCATTCCATTGCAAGCTGAATTTGCAGAAGGTAGTTTTGTGCAATGGGCTTGTAAAGACAGATGCAGCCCAGACTGACCAGTTAATTCCTCAACCATTTCATGGGCACTTTATTCACTGGATGATGGTATCATGAAGTACTAGGCTGAGAGTCACAGTTTGTTCCTTTAAGAAAAAGAGTGGAAATAGCCACTTTCAAGGAAAAAAAGATTGACCTTTACGTCTTTGCAAAGTCTGTGCAGAATTTTGCACATTTTGTGGAGAGGGGCATGCAGAGGTGTGACAGCCTGAGGCTGTCGCCCTGGAGCCTCAGAGTCCCTCTGTTAAGGTGGCACAGATCCCCGAAGGGGACGATGCCAACTCTTGGGACTCCGAAGAAGATGCAGTCTGAGCGGTCGCCCTCCTCCCCCTGAAAGTTTTGTATTTGGTTATTGGACAAAAGTTCTGTTACCCCGCCTGGTTCCCTCCCCCGTTGCCACCCTAGCCCAGAATGTTCTTTTCCCCCCGCTTCCTCATTTTTTCAAATAAGATTGTTTTAACGTTAATGCTTTAAAAAAAATAAATAACCTGTATTTCCAGGCTCTTCCACTGCAGAGCCTGTGTCTGCAGAGCCATCTTGTGGGGGACACTCAGATGCTTCAGCCAGAAAGAGACTTATTACTTCTATTTTTTCACATGTTGTGGCTTGCTCAGGCAGCAATTAGTCTAGGGAAGACATCCTACTCCCCCCAGCATCTGCTTCACTCACCTTGGAGTATCAACAAGTCTTCTCACTCTGTGGAGATTCCAAAATTCCTTGAGAGCTGAAACACAGAAGCCAATATTCCTCTCATCTTTGCCTAATTTAGTGTTCCCAGCTAAGAGGATTTTGGCAATGCTCCTGCCTCGAGGTCTCATCAGTTCTATATGAAAATAAAAACATGCCGTCTGAATTTCACCAACTGAACAAATGGTCCTATAAATGGGAGCAGCTCCGTGTACATTGAGTGCAAGGCTCTGACGTTAAGGCACATAATTAGTTCCTTACATGCTTTTTACTAGGGGAAGAAGACATGGAATAGAGAGAATTCTTCTCACTGGAGTGGCTAAACGTTTCACCCTCTTCTGGAGGCACCACAACAGAGTGCTGAGACTCGAAAATGAGAACTGGGAATTCTCTAGCAGTGCAGGAGGTGGGACCACTGCCAGGGGTGGGGATAAAATACTGTAAGGAAGAGGGTGCTGGGAGCCAGGGGGATCCGTGGGGTGGCAGGACAAGTAGCTACTAGAGAGGAGGCCACAAAGATGATGAGGGGTCTGGAGCATCTCTCCTATGAGGAGAGACTGTAGGAGCTGGGCCTGGTGAGTCTGGAGAAGACTGAGAGGGGATCTCATCAATCCATATAAATGTCTCAGAGGTGTGTGCCAAAAGGATGGGACCAGGTTCTTTTCTGTGGTGCCCAGTGACGGGATGAGGAGCAATGGCCATAAACTGAAACACAAGCAGTTCCACCTCAACCTGAGGAAGAACTTCTTTACACTGACAGTGGCCGAGCTCTGGGACGGGATGGCCAAGGAGGTCATGGATTGTCCCTCTCTGGAGACTTTCCTAACCCACCTGAACACAATCTTGTGTCACCTGCTCCAAGTGACACTGCGTTGGCAGGGGGGTTGGGCTGGATGATCTCCAGAGGTCCTTTCCAGCCCCAACTCACAGAATCAAAGAATTGTTTTTTGTTGAAAGGGACTTTAGAGACCATCTAGTTCCAACCGCCTTGCAATGGGCAGGGACACCATGCACATATATACATTTATATATGTATATAAAGTCCTGCATCTCTACACATGTAAATATGCATGCACACAGATTCGTATATTTTCCACTTTCAGCCTGAACAACCAAGAGGAGAACAGGATGAAACCAAAGGTGCTGTTTTGTGTTCCCATGAATTTTATGACTTCTGCCTGCAATTATTCTGTGCTTCTGTCTGTCCCAGCAAGGGAGCGCCTCATTGTTGGCACAATTCCGATCTTACGAGTCTGATGGGTATTAGCTCAGATCTAATTTTACTGAAAGAGAAATAACAATCAATCAAAACTGCTTAAATCGGGGCTGTGTTTCGCAGCGCATTGCAACAATTCTGCCCAGGGCTGGAGACTCCCTGCCCCAGGTGGGCGATTGAACTGAGTTTCCAAACCACTTCAAAGCACGTTTTAAACCGAGTTTTAACCCCGATTCGCAATCCCCAGAGCCAGCCCCGCCCCACGCTCCCCGCAGGCCGTGCCTCCCGCCGCCCCTCATGCTGCTGCGCAGGCGCGCGCGGCGGGCGGTTGGAGTTCCGTGCGCGGCCGGACAGGGCGGGCGATGCCGACGGATGCGGGAATGACGCAGCTGGCCGCGGAGGGAGTGCTGCAGCCGGCCGGGGAGGGGATCCCGCAGCCGGCCGGAGACAGCGGTAAGTGCCCGCTGTCCTCGCAGGGAGCCAGCGCTGCAGCGGAGGTGTCCCGGTGCCCGCGGGAAGCCGCGATGTCGGGAAGGCGGCGAAGCTGCGTGCGAGCGCATGCGCACTGGGGATGTCGGGATTATGGTGGACATGGTGCCTTCGGGTGTTTTTGGAAATTGCGTTAATTGTGTCTCTTTCTTACCGCAGAGCCGGAGGTGTTTGAGATTGTGCTGCCGATCACTGTCTTTGTGCTGAGCGATGAGGATTTTCTCCAGAGCGATGCTGAGGACCAGGAAGTGTCCGTTCCTAAGGTGGAGCAGGAGTTTATATTAAGCAACACCCTTTGTCTAAAAAATGAAGGGGAGCCTTCAAACGACAGTAGCGGTGTAAGCAATTGGGACGCAAACAAGACTGTTTCAAATGAAGATAATTGTATTAAATACTCTGAAGAGAAGTTGTTTGCTGAGAGTGTGTGTAACACATCAAAATTATCTTTAAGTGATGGCTGTGATGCAGACATGGACAAATATGGTCAAATTTGCATGTTACCTACATCATCTTGCAAAACAGAGCCTCCAGAGATAATCGAATACATTGTTGAAGATTGTGATGGTTATGATGGCTTTCAGAAGATTCCTCCTCTCCTCTCCTGTGCTGACAATGACAAACCTGACACTGTCGAGACACGCAGACCAGGGATGTTGGCAGTGGTACCCAAACAGGAAGAAGAACCTGTCAGTGTTGCAAGTGGTTTTGTTGATGGCAGTCCACAGGCACAAGCAGAAATCCACGAGGAATTTAAAATTGTTAAAATTGAAGGTAATATATTAATAAGATTGGTGCAAGAGTTTAAGAAATATTGTAAAGCTTGAGTTTTTGAAATAATAAATTGTATAGAAATACTATGAAACCAATTTCTTTTAGAGTAAGCTTTTCAAATTAGATTAATAAGTGCAGCAGAAGAAAATATTGCCTGGAGTATGCTCAGTTCTTTCACAGACTCCTGTGAAAGGTCACGAAACTACAAGAAATTGGTACTTTTTCATTCTGCAGTGGGCAGAAGGGTGGCCTTTCATCAGGGAAATGTTCTCAATATAAAAACACAGAAAAAGCATCTTATTTGTGAGAACGGAGCATTAGCAAAGTTTGGTGTCAGTACTTAGATAGGAATTCTGGCATAAAGCTGTTCTGTTAAACACTGGGTGGAGTGTTGTCTTGTGAAATTCAGAGTCTTGAGTGAAAATAGAAAGTGGAAAAGAAGGAGGCTTCTAACTAGGAGCAGCATTTAAATGTTGGGGACAGAGTGGAGCACTAAGAGATGCATTAGGGAAAAAAAGTAGAGATAGGGAAATAATAACACAGAAGTAGTGGAAGAGCAAGCAAGTCATTAGGCAATTTGGGATTATTACTACCAATTAATCATGAATATCTGTGATTGTATGAAATGTGACTTTTTATATCTCCTTGTAGATCCTGATTCCTTGAAGAATGAAGATAATGAAAGTGATAACAGGAAAATAAGCAAAATTGAAGACGAGACACTTTTGGAACATGGCTTGAAAGAAGAGAAATTTACTTATAATTGTTCTGATCCATCTATTAATGGATGTTCTCCTACTTTTAAAGAACTTGTAGAAGATGTAGGGAAATCTGAGATGAATGCTTCCACTTCTGCTGAATCAAATGCTACTGGAGAGCATATTTACAAGATGTTAACACCATTCTCTAAGAAAAAATACCAGCAACAAGAAGTTGTTTCTTCCCATTCAAGCCCAAAACAATTCCAGAGCCAGCAAGAAGCTTTAACGTGGCTGAATAATAGTGTGACCATCACACCTCTTCCCAAAACATCTTGTTCTACAAAGGACAACGAAAGATGGAGTTTCAAGTGCAGGTTTTGTAGTTCTGTGTATAAAAGTAATGCACACCTGAAGAAACATACTTACTCAGCTCATAAAGATAAGAAAATACATAAATGCTGCTTTTGTAAAAGAACTTTTTTCTTTTCTTTCAACCTTAAGAATCACCTTAAAATTCATAAGAAGATTGCTAGGTTGCAAAAGGCAAGAAAAAATAGAATAAATGCGAGAAAAGCGAGGCAGAAAGGATCTGAAGAAGAAGAATTGGAGACCAAGAAAAAAGAAAGTAAATACAAGAAATTTTTCATTAAAATTGAAAGGGACTTTACACCTCTGGATGTGCCAGTTAGCTTTTCCTGCAGAATTTGTTTCTTTGCTTCACCAAGTCCGAGGAATTTTATTCATCACATGAAGGGCCATAAGGAGAGACCACCTTACCAATGCCCTCAGTGTGAGTACTCCTGCAGCAGCTTATCCTTCCTGTTAAATCACATGTACTGGCATGCTGGCTATAAGCTCTACCAGTGCAGGTTCTGCACCTTTTTTTCATTGTATTTTGCAAGCATGGTGAGGCACAGCCACATCCACACAGCAGATAAACCATATTCCTGTGAGCTCTGCCAGGCAGCATTCACCAGCACCTCAGGGTTGGAGAGACACAGGAGGATACATGCAGGGACAGAAACGGGCCAAGGACAGCAACCTGACTGCCTGAGTGGGAGAAAGAGACCTGAAAGACGTCTAAAGAATTATCCATGTGATGAATGTAACCTGGTGTTCTACACTAAAGGACATCTCAGCTTCCACAAGAAATTTCATGCTAATAGTTACATGAGTCAGAGCAATAAATACTGTAAAAGCAAAATATGCAAAGCTGATGGTAATTCTCAGGGCCATCTTTCTCACTCTCGTTTCGGTAGAGAAAATTATCATCTCAGTGGGGGAATCCTGGCTTCAGAAGTAGAGTTTGAGCAAGCAGGTGATGTATGGGACAATAAGAAAATATGCCCTGGGAAGAAATTCCCTGAAAACAGCTGTGGAAGCAACAGTCTGGCTGTTACTAGGAATAGATCAGAAGCTCCTCGGACTTCAAACCAAATGGACACTGTCACTTACAATGAGGAATCTTTCTTCAAATCAGAGGCCTCTCACTCGCAAGTGCAAGATGATGCTTCATATCATAACTTTGTGGAAAACTTAGAGGATACAAGTCCTTCTAATTTAAATACATTCCAAACATACACGTGCCAGCACTGCAGTTATGTTACTGCTGTTCCTAACAACTTCAGGCTGCACTTAAAGATACATACAGATGAAAGACCGTTTGTGTGTAATGAGTGCAATGAAGCATTTAAAACATCAAACCATTTGCAGAAGCACAGCCTTCTTCATGTGAAAAGTGGACAGGAGTTTGGCAGTTGCCTCTTTGTGGAGAGGTGTTTAGAGACTCTTGAATTACATCGTGAAATCCACGGAGGCACACACCCAGAAAAGGATTTTGATTCCTGCGGAGGCTCAAACAGCTCCTTGCTTGGTTCAGAAGTCTGTGGAGTTCAGCAGGGTGTTCAGAGGGGCACAGCAAATGATGTGCAAGCACAAAGTCAGCCACTATTCTATCAGTGTGCAGAGTGCAGCTATGCCACTGGCGTTTTAAGCAACCTGGAACTCCACATCAGAACTCACACAGGTGAGAGGCCCTACAGCTGCACTGTTTGTCAGAAGAAGTTCCGTACTTCCAGTCACCTGAAAAGGCACAGACTCACACATTTAAACATGGAACATTTCAAGTGCTCGAGCTGTGACTACTCAACCAACAAATGGCTGTCCTTGAAACAGCACTTGGCTTCTCATGCTGGGGAGGAAGGCTCCTCTCTTGGCTGCCTCTACGAGCACAAGGAGCTGCCTGTCAAGATGTACAAGTGTGAGGAGTGTGGCTATTGCACAGCCCACAATGGGAACCTGAAGCTCCACCTGAGGATCCACACGGGGGAGAAGCCATTCCAGTGTGGGCAGTGCTCCCTGGCCTTCCGCACCTCCAGCCACCTCAAGCGCCACTTGCTGACTCACCTGAGGCTGCACTGCAGGAGGTGCAAATACTCCACGGTGGATAAACACGCTTTCCAAAAGCATATCAAAACGCACAAAAAGAAGTACAAGTGTGCAAAATGTAACGTGGCGCTGCCCACAAAAAAACTGCTGGAGAAGCATAAGTTGCAGCATGAGCTTGAAATGTGAGGTTGGGAATGGTAAGTTGGTGCTTGATTCTGGAAAGGTTGTTCTGAAGTTCTTCATGGCTTTACATGCCTTTGCTGTGCCCAGAACGATGGTAACGGATGCATCCAGCATTTTGGTCCAGAGGGTGAAACCTGGGGTACTGGTTTGCTGCAGGTGTTTCTGAGAACATCAATTCTCACACAAGCTGTGCTGAGAATCTTGGAGACACTTTTTCATCCCTGGGTAACTGTTTCAATAGAGGTCAGTTAGCATTTGGCCAGTGTTCAACTGTTTAAACAGTTTTTGTACACCACTTATTTTCTTGTAAAAATTTAGTAAGAAAAGTAAATCTCTTTTCTAACTAAAAGAATGTTGAAAGGGAGGGAAGGAAAGGCATGTTATATTTTATAGTAATAACTTTCCATATAAAAATTCTCATTGTGTCTGGAGGCTTAATGCTACCTCCCATCTGCTGAAAATTGCCTCCCATAGGCTTTTGCAATACTTGTAAGAGAAAAAAATAGTATCTCACAAAATTCCAGAAGCAAAATGCACTTGTCACCACTGGGTAATTGTGACATGGAAATGCTTTCCATATGTCTGTATGTATAAGATGTTTATTAAGCAGTTACCTTGTCTGTAGTTTTGATAATTTTTGAGTAGTCTGACAACAATGATAATGTCCTGAAACGTATTTTATGATACTGAGAATCTTTAAATCTTCAACTTTATGTGAATGTCCAATGTTAATCTAGTATGAAATGCCTTACCTTTTCTCAGGT
Source organism: Grantiella picta (assembly GCA_013397955.1). Lineage (NCBI taxonomy): Eukaryota > Metazoa > Chordata > Aves > Passeriformes > Meliphagidae > Grantiella > Grantiella picta. The sequence goes on from VZRM01005608.1 coordinate 759,567, forward strand.
TTGTAGTTACTGTGTTTTTGTTAAAATAACTTTTCAAATAACTTCTGTTAATACGAGCACCTGTTGATAATTGTGAATGCTAGTTACATTGAAGACCTTAGCAGTATCTGAAACTGTTAAATTTATTTTGTTTAAGAACTTTACTGTTAGTCTAAAATACTGTGTGTAAGAACCATTGTACTATGCAGCAGTTGATGCAGGGTATGGTGAACCCAGATAGATGTTGCTTCCAACTGATACTCAAATCTAATCTTTCTTTGTTTTGGAGTTAGGCAGTGCTAGGAACTCTTGAGTGGGATAAGGGTCTTTGATAAGAGTGTGTTATCCCTTTGTGTGAGGAAAGACAACACCATGGAGCAGCAGAGTAAACCTGTGTTTTAACTTAGAGAATGTAAATATGGTACTCACAGTGCTTCTTTTACTGCTCCTGGATATGTGCCTTTCCTTAGAAATACAGATAATATCTTGTAGAGGCTTTTTGGTGATGTAGGAGACAGGTTGGGAAGGACTGCCCAGAAAGGTAGTGGAGTGCTGCTGTTTGGGGATATTTAAAAGCCCTCTGGATGTGATCCTGGACAACCAGTTCTGGGTGGCCCTGCCTGAGCAGGGGCTTGTCTTCCAGAACTCCTGCAGCCATTCTGCGATTTGGAACACAATTTTCCAAGAATGGATTGAAACTCATGGATAGATGCATGTATTTAAGCCCAGATCAGCAAAGATATTCAAGTGATCCAGTTCTTCACAGTGATTCAGATCTTGCAGCCAGCTGATCCAGTTGTGAAAAGAAGAATGTTACCCTTTATGAAGAAAGAAAATATTTCTGAGAAATATTAACAGCTTGGGGGAGTTTTTACCTGCATTACTGTATAATTCTGATCTTTTATTTGAAGAAAAATTCAAAACAGTCCCGAAAAGGAGACAAAAGGAATTGTAAGCCTCTATATCGAATGAGACTAGGAAGGCTAAATCTGATAGAGAGCAGTTTAAAAGTATGGTGTACAATGATGATGGAAGGAGCCTGGTTTAGGGAGATAAATTAACTGCAGTAAATTTTTGAAAGAGTTTGTAAATATAAGTTTCTTTAAGTTGTAAGTAAGAACAAGAAGGTATTTGCAGTCGGAGCTTGATGATTTGGTAAAAATAATGGTTCCTAGTCATTGCCTGTAATAAAAATAGTTTCATGATTCCTGACATTGCTCTCTGTTCCTTATGCACTGCACTGGACTTTTGGGGTTTCAGAGCTATTCTCAGTCTGCCAAGTCAGTGAAATTTAAAGGCAGAGGCATATTCAGTTTCAGATAAGATATGGGCTGTTGGTATTTTTTTTGGTAGCTGAAAGTGTAATATTTTTTATTCCTGTATACTTTAAACAAAAATCAAAGCCTTTCCTAAATCATACTATGAAGTTTCCTATTTAAACCAAAAAAGTTTGCATAATTTTCTCCATGAACATATCTTGAATTTCGACAAAACAGGGAAATATAACTAGAGACAAACAAACTGGGCAAAAGGATGTCATTTTACCTGCTCTGCATCTGCTAAATAAGTGAATAAAAGTTAAACAGAAGGTGAAGCAAATGAATAGCAGTGAGTCAGACCTGTATGGTGCGGTGGTGCCTCGTCCTGTTGGAGCTGCACTGTGGTCTCAGAAATGCTCATTAAGCCTTGACCTTGATGACCTGGGCTAAACTCCTCTTGAGCTTGTCAGAAACACTGTCTGCTCCCAGGAACTTATGCTGGCTAAGGAGCCCCTGGTTTACAACAGCCTTGGGAATTTCTTGCTGGAATAACCACCCAGCTGGAATATTTTTGGTTTTCAACTTTCAAAGAAAGTTGCTGACCTGAATTGCAGCCCGAGTAGAAAGTTGCTATGACTAAAGCCAAGGCTGTTGAGACTCTAAGCAATGGTGCTTGAGACTCTCTGAGCTCTCCTGGACAGCAGCAGGCTGAGAGCAGCACCTCCCTCTGAGTGGGGCTTCTCCGAGCCACACAGGCTGGATATACCTGGGGAACCATGGCTGAATGCCAGTGATGGATCCTGGGCTGAGCCCCCAGATCCCACTCTTTGATACTCAGCCCTTCACCCACTGAGAATTCATGCATCTGACATGAGCACTTACCTGTGAAAATTCCCTAAATTCAGACACGTACCTTGTACGCCCTCCTTTAACAGCGTGTGTGTGCGTGAATGTGCAAATACACTCTGAATGTTGCTATCTTGTAGAATCAGAATGGTTTTGTGTTGGGACCTTAAAAATTATCTCATTCCACCCTTTGCCATGGGTAGGGACACCTGATAGGCCAGGGTGCTCCAGGCCCTGTCCAGCCTGGCCTTGAACATTTCCAGGGATGGGACAGCCTCAGCTTCTCTGGTCAACCTGTGCCAAGGCCTCACCACCCTCACAGCCGCAAATTTATTCCATCCATAAACGCACGGGTTTTTTCCCCTGAAATTAACAAAACACGCTGTGAACGTAACATGGGGGAGATGTGACTTCCTTCCGCTGTTCCTTTCCCTCCTTATTTGCGTCCCTCGGGGAAATTTGAAGGAGTTTAATGAAAGCCCAGTTCCTCCTTTCGGCCCCGGCCGGTCCCCTCACCGTGCGCTCCTCCGGCCGGTAGGTGGCGCTAGCGCGGAGCGCCGCCTCAGGACGCATGAGGCGCTGCGCATGCGCGGAGCGGCCGGACCCGCTTCCCTGGAGGAGCAGCGGCCTCACTTCCCGTGGAAAAGCCGCCGGTTCCCCTTCTCTGGGAAAACAGCCGGACCCGCTTCCCGCTTTTCTGACACAGCAGCCGGCCCCGGTCCCCTGGCCGTCGGCATTCGCCGGCGTTGAGGGCGCCCACGCGCGGTCTCGGCCGGCCCCGCTGAGGCGAGCGGCGCTCCCGTCCCCTCTCCGCTCTCTCGCCCCAGGGGTTGGTCCCCGCCTCCCTTTGCCGCCAAGATGCCGCGGATTATGATTAAAGGCGGCGTGTGGCGGAACACCGANCCTGCGCGGGGCTCAGATTTTGGGGTATCCCGGCGCAGGTTTGGGTCTGCTGGAGCTCCTGTGCCGGCGCTTCCAGAGGGCTTGGGGTCTGCAGGAGCCACTGCACAAAGGGCAGCACAGCTGGGGAAGGATGTGGAGCACAAGTCTGATGTGGAGCAGTTGAGGGGGCTGGGGAGACTCAGCCTGGAGAAAGGTTGGCTCATGAGGAACCTTCTCGCTCTCCACAACTCCCTCCAGCAGCCAGGTGGGGGTCAGGCTCCCTGGGAACAGGGGATAGGACAAGAGGAAATGGCCTCAAACTGCGCCAGGCGAGGTTCAGGTTGGACATTAGGAAGAATTTTTTCACAGAAAAGGGTGATTACATGTTGGATCAGGCTGCCCTGGGAGGTGGTGGAGTCACCATCCCTGGAAGTGTTTAGAGAAAGACTGGATGTGATACTGAGTGCCATGGTCTCATTGCCAGAGTGGTGATCAGACACAGGTTAAACTCAACGATCTGAGAGGCCTTTTCCAACCTACTTAATTCTGTGATTCCTTGGTTCTCTGTTGGGCTGCAGTCCCCAGCAGCCTGTGCCTCCTCCCTCCTGCTGCCTCAGTGGGCAAAGGTCTCGTTGGTGATGTTTTTCCCTCAGACTGCAGGTTGGGAAGGAAGGGGAAGCATGGGCTGTGCTGTGCTAAGAGACGTCCCTCTCACAGGCTGGAGTGTGACTTGTACTGCATAGGCAGTGATCTAGGGGAGAGGCAGCAGGAATCTCCTGCACTTGAAGATCTTTCCAAATGTGGAAATGGCGAAGGCAGAGTCGTAGAAATTTTAGGATTGGAAAAGATTTAGGATCACCAAGTCCAACCACCACCACCATGTTCACCATTTAACCATGTCCTTAACTGTCATATCCGCGTGATTTTTTTGACACTTGCAGGAATGGTCATTGCACTGCTGCCCTGGGTAGTCTGTACCAATGCTTTACCACCCTCTTCTTGAAAACATTTTTCATGATAACTAATCTAAACCTCTGGTGCAACTTCAGTCTGTTTCTTGTCTTGTCAGTGTGTGTGGGCTGTTCATCTGCAGCCCCAAGACCGCTGTACACAGAAATTGTTGTTCCAAAAACAAGCAATCCCCTCCAATTTTGCTGTCACAAGTTTTCAGTACCACACATGGTCATAAAAAAGAAAATAATAACATGAGAAATCAAGGATGTCAGTTTCATTAGAGATAAAGTAGGTTTTGGTTTTTTTGTTGTTAACATTTTGATTATGTGTACAACATTAAAAACAGAGAAAGTGGAACCAAGTGATAGAGGGCCATTCTTAAAATGACCAGTTACTTGTAAAAAAAAGCGTATTGATGTCACCAGTATGGCTCCTGTGTGCCATATAGCACCAAGTAAGTTAACCCACACAAGCAAGGTTTTATTATTTATTTCAGAACAGTAATTACGTTAATTGTAGCCTGTAGCAGCTCAAGCCAGAGTTGATCATGAGCTCACAGTTAAAGCTGCTGCTTTCTGGGAGGTGTGTGTGTGAGACAGAGTCAGACTCACTGAACACTCACAGGGTGCAGGAGAGGGACATCTGTTGTTGACAGGGCAAGAATAGGTTTAATGCATTTGAAATACCACTTTCTCTGAATAAACCAGAAATAATCAACCCATTTATCTCCGAGGAAGGGAGAAAGGGATTGATGGATGGATTGACAGACAATTGATAGGACTTCAGGTTTTGATCAAATTTCAGTGTGCCCTTTGTTGTGTGTGAACAACCTGGCTCCCAAGCTGAATCTATTCATTTTTATTCCAATTGCATTAAAGTATGAAAAAAGATGATTTTATGGTATTATTTAAAACAAGGCAGCCAGAGGTATCTGCCAATTCTACATTTTTTTCCAGTTGTGATGTCATTACCAGACAAACACTTCCCTAGCTCTTTATTGCTGTCCTTCAAGGGAGACTTTACAGAGCCTTTAAACATTAGTGCATTAGAGAGCATTGAGGTAGTAATTTTGGAAGTTCTGTTGGACATAAGAGGTTTGGAACAATAATCATTTGTCTTTTCATTTAATCTTTATTGATTTCATTGGCTTTTGGAATACAAATCCTCATTTGTCTTGAGAATAAAACTGGAAAAGTAGCAATGCTGTGCTATTTTCATTGGGCCAGCCCATGAAATTCACCACGTTCTTCTTTGCTTGAGCTCAGACTTTCTATTTAGCAATTTTTGTGATCCATAAGGGTATCTGTTTGTGTTTTTTTTAAGGATGAAATTCTCAAAGCAGCTGTTATGAAATATGGCAAAAACCAGTGGTCTCGTATTGCTTCATTATTGCATAGGAAATCAGCAAAGCAGTGCAAAGCCAGATGGTAAGTGAGAGGTGCCCTGTCTGGGAATATGAGGTTCACAATTAGTGGGAATTTAAGAAAAAATGTTACCACAGACTATTTATGTCCACAGAGTAACAACAGTTTTAACATAGCTTGATTTTATCATGGAAGTTTTAAATTCTTATTGCTTGAAAGTAGTTGAACAAGAGTAGCCAGATCATGCTTGCCAGTAACTGTAGTGTTAGCAAATACAGGATCACTTTAAATTATATACATTATTTTTTACCTGTATTTGAGCATCTTTTAATTGGTGGGTATTGCCAATGAAGTAAAATTGTAAAATATTAATTTCCCTTATATATAATTTTCTAATTTATTGTGATGGGAGTTTGGCTTGAGAGTAAATGTTTAAAAATTGCACTGTGAAATTAAGTTTTTTATAAAAAACAGAAGCTTTAAACTGATGCAAATACTGATCCAATATGAATGTATGTTGAGAATCAGACTTAGTTTCTGGAATCCTGAACTGCACATATTTAATAGAGTATTTCTTCTGGAGGTAACAGTACTGGGACAGTTGAGGATTAGTAAAATAATTGCTGAAGGCTCCAGACCAAGCAACTCTACCATTTCTGGTATCTTTGATTGTTGCAATTTTTTTCCTTTTTTTTATTTAGATTAATTCTGTGACTCTTCTCTTTGCCAGAATAGAGCTGGAGTAAGGAAGAAGAGGCAGTATCTCTATGAAAAGTGTTGCACACATAGTATATTTTAAAACTCAAATGCATATGTCATAAAAACACTCTGGAAGACAAATCAATGGATAATTTGGATCTCTCATCCATCATTTTTCACTTACTACAGGTACGAATGGCTGGACCCAAGCATCAAAAAGACAGAGTGGTCTCGGGAGGAGGAGGAGAAACTCTTGCACTTGGCCAAGCTGATGCCAACCCAGTGGAGAACCATTGCCCCTATCATTGGGAGAACTGCTGCACAGTGTTTGGAACACTACGAATTTCTGCTGTGAGTTTCTGCTTGCCTAGAGGAACATCTAGACAGGAATACCAGGGAAATCTGTGAAGTTTGTTGTAGCAACGTGTCATTCCCTTCTCCCATGGTGGTAAATTATGGTGGTTTCAGGTTGATTGAGCCCTTTTGTAAGCAAATCTTTAAGGATTGTTTTCAGTCACAATGTTTAGCTTGAAAGAAGCTCCTGGAACCTGGAGAGTGGCTTGAATAGTGATAGGTGTATCTTTTCTTGCTCCTGGTCATTCTGGCTAAGGGGCTGTGCTTTTATTAGGCTGTTTGGGCATTTTTTGACTGGCTGATCAGCAGGAGTGGGTGTGTGGGAGAGAAAAGAGACATAAAACACTGGTTGAAATGGCTGAATGTGCAGGTGCCATCTCTGTGTGCTACAGAGAATTTCTTTAGGCCACGAGAAGAGATGTGCTGCTTTCTCTTGTGAGCTTTCTTAAGGGAAAAGCTTTTCTGGTGCAATTGGTTGAGTAGAAAAACATAATGGAACACTTGATTTTTATATTTTGTCACACTGCTTGACTTGTCGTTTTTATGTTAAAGATTACCTGAGAAGATTTTCTTTACTACTAGTTGCATCAGTATTGTATTTTATAAAATATTTTATTGTTGTAATGTAATACTGTGTTGGTTTCTTTCTCTTGTGTTGTTTAAGAGTAGGGAACAGTACCACGCTTGTGAATTGTATAACAAATTCATTGTACAGAGTAGAAGGTTACTTTTTATGATCAGTCTTTGGAGACATTTAAAAGACGGTTATTGTGAGTCTGGGGGAAAACAAAGAGCTGGTGGTGACATCTACAATGTGTTTTTAGGGATAAGGCTGCTCAGAGAGACAATGAAGAAGAAACTGCTGATGATCCTCGGAAACTGAAACCTGGAGAAATTGATCCAAATCCAGAAACCAAACCTGCCAGGCCAGATCCCATTGACATGGATGAAGGTGAGTTAGTAGTTTGTTTACCATTTTCGACAGAAATCTGATTTATTTGATTTTTCTGTTTACACAGCTCTTTTACATTGGTTTTCTTCTTTTTTTCCACCACCCCCTGGTCATTGGTTTCCTTACAGATTTTCTCTTATTTCTGTATCTGGCTAGTCAGTTTTCCTTTTCTTAGTGTATTTTTTACCTCCTTATCTGTCATCTTCATCTCTTACGATAGCTGGCTGCTCTTTGCTTTGATGACTGCTCTGCTTGTTTGCATTCTAAGTGCTGTGTCTTGATCATTTTCCATCAGCTCACACCTCTCAGATGAATCCATGCTGAATCACAGAAGTACTGCCTTTTTTTTATTTTCCCATTGCACAAAGTGATGTTATGAACTGAAAAATGAACATTGTTAAAATTCCATGAATGGACCAGGAGTGATTTTGAGCAGTCACAAGTTCACAAATACGGCGCTCTTGGCTCTGGATGTGAATGCACTTAACAAGTTCTCAAGATAATACTCTCAGATAAGATAAAGATGTAAATGAAGTCATACTTCTATTAATATGGTCAGTTTGCATCTTTAGGTAAATATTTTTATTTGCTGTAAATATTTTTATTTGCTGTTCATACTAATTGAATTATTTTCAACATTAGGCTTTTTTTTGTAAAAGTCTTTATTTCATCTGGCCAATGATTCAGTAAATACATTGGGACAACTTGGAGATGAGTGATGACACAGAATGCCTGTGATTGATTGATTCAGCTTTTAAAGATGGTTTCTGATCTTAATGTCACCCTTTTCTTTACTCCCATCTTTTAAGTGCAAATTCATAGCTCTGTTTATCTGTACTATTGTAGATGAGCTTGAAATGCTGTCTGAGGCTCGAGCACGTCTGGCAAATACCCAGGGAAAGAAGGCCAAGAGGAAAGCCAGGGAGAAGCAGCTGGAAGAAGCTCGGTAAACTTTTAGTTCAGTTTCATATCCTGGGTCTGCTTTTCTTTACTTTGCACTATAAATCATGTGATGTTACTTTTTCTTCAGACGTCTTGCGGCTCTTCAGAAAAGACGAGAACTTCGCGCTGCTGGAATTGAGATCCAGAAGAAAAGAAAAAAGAAGAGAGGTGTGGATTACAATGCAGAAATTCCATTTGAAAAGAAGCCTGCCCCTGGTTTTTATGATACATCAGAGGAAAATTACCAGTCCCTGGATGCAGATTTCAGGAGACTGCGTCAGCAAGACCTGGATGGAGAATTAAGATCGTAAGCGTGTGTTGTAATAAGGAGGAAACAGTGTACTTAAAGAAAAGCAACCTATATATGTGTGTGTTAAGTCCTGGAAATATAATGTGGGTGGGACATGTATTTTCCATAGGACAGATACAAATGCAAGTGGCTCAGCCTTTTTAGTATTCTGTATTTTTATCTTTCCAAAAGATCTAGTTAATCATTTATCTATGATTACCTTTTTCTTTTCCTCTAGTTCACCCTCTATCAGAATAAAGTTCCTCACACATGCTCTTGCTCTTTAAGTCAAAATGTTAATTTTTTGAGGTTTGTTTACTTGTAGCAGTTCATTTGCTTGTGTATTTACAGTCGTTTCTCTAAGTAATAATCTTATTAAGATTGATTACAGGAGTAGGTTTTACTTGTAGTATTACTTTTGATGGAATTGTTCCTAAGTTTATGTCCTTAAATGCTGAATTTCTCCCTATCCCCCCAAAAAATCCCCGAACAGGCAGTTGAGAAGTTAAATGCCAGTCTTGGGTACATATTTAATTGTACAGTTGCATTTCCTACTGCTGCCAAAACTGCTTTTTACTGAGCAAGTCAGTCCAATGCCATGTACAGTTTGGTTTATTAACTTGTGTTTTAACTGATTTTTCTGCATGAATCTTCAGAGGGTCAGGCAGGAGCTTCAAACTGACGCTTATGATTTCATTGACTGTCTCCATTGCTGTTTGAAGAAAATGCATTTTTATTAAAGACTGAAGAGAAATTGGATCCATGCTTCCCACAGAAAATGTTCATCTTCCCTTAGCAGCTGCTGTAGAAAAAGCGACTGTTCACATTCCCTTATTTTTACTGTCTACATTCTTGGCGTGACATTTTTTTACTGATCCAGTGACCCTGTTGACTGTAGCCATTCAGCCTAAAAGCTGAATCTGTTGGCTAATTCCATAATTCAGAAGCATTACATTGCCCTGTAGTAGGTTCTACTGCAATATCTGCAGATCACATCTAATCACCCACAGGGTGCTTCACTCTTCCTTCAGTGTTCTATTTCAACATATCCAGCTTTTGAGAAGGGTACAGCCTTTTTGCTCTTGGCTTGTTTGCTTTGCTTTGTAGCTTCTCTGTGTGTTCTGAAATGATTCTGTTTTCTGTAACAGTGAGAGAGAGGGAAGAGAGCGCAAAAAGGACAAGCAACATATGAAACGGAAAAAAGAGTCAGACTTGCCCTCAGCTATTTTGCAGACCAGTGGAGTGTCAGAATTTACCAAAAAAAGGAGTAAACTGGTGCTTCCAGCGCCTCAGGTGAGGTGTTCATTGATAATAAACAACTTGTAAGGCTATTGCCAAACAGTGCTTTCTGTTCTATTGAGTGGATCTTGTGGCTGTATTCTATCGTATAATGCCTTGGGATTTTCTCTTTTAAAGATATCTGATACAGAACTTGAAGAAGTTGTAAAAGTTGGCCAGGCAAGTGAGATTGCACGGCAGACTGCTGAGGAATCTGGAATCACAAACTCAGCTTCCAGCACTCTTCTCTCTGAATATAATGTAACCAACAACAGCATAGCGCTAAGGACTCCCAAAACTCCAGCAGCCCAGGACAGGATCCTGCAGGTACAGTACAAATGCACAGAATAAGTTTTTAGTTTTGGAGCAGGGGTCAACTGAGTAGAAGGTGTAAATACCAGAGAAACACTCCTTAGATTGTGTGCAATATTGTGATTTGAAATGACACCCAGTCTCCAGGACACACTGAGGGGCAAAGAAGCAGATCCACTTCTAGCAATTGTCATTGTGTTTCAAAACGTTCTGATTCTTTTTCTTTTAATCATATATTGTGTGAAGATTTTAACCATTCTCCTGGTGTCTTGCGTAATTTCCCCTTCTCTTGGGCATGTCTCAGTGTTACAGGAGTTCGTCTCCTTTAAACAGTATATTTTATGTTGTCCAGTTTTTAATTTTACTTGTTAATTTTAATTAACAAGTAGTAATTAACTGCAACAATGGAAGAATATTTTCCTAGCACTTTATTGGTTTAAAACTTAGGTTAGCCAAAGCCTGCCTTTGCAACCTGTGATTGCCTGGATTTTTTCAAAAACTGGTAATGTTGAGTAATACTCTGTTGGGTGTGTGGAAATAGGTAAATTAAACTAGTGCAGCTAGTGTGTAAGACAAAACAAGACTCCAAAACAAACAAAAACAACCAGAAAACCAAACACCAAATAAAACCCCAAAACCCAAACAAGCCCTCTGAGTTGACAATGAGCTGAATTTCAGCAGTTCCATGGTAGGAGAAAAGGGAAAGTTCCTGGCTCTGCAGATTATGACCTAGGTCTGTGCAGTGTTTGCAGGAATTGTCACGTTCACCTTCGAATGGAGTACTCTGACATTATAAATGCCACAGTATTATGCATATACAGAGTTATCTAGATGGATTAGTGATCTTCTGGGAATATATTTGCTATTTCCAGTAGCATAATTAGCTCTTTTTCAGAGAGACTTAATTCTTCATTGTAATACGGAAAAATGAAATAAAAAAGCAGGCTATGCATAAAAGCCCAAATTGAGTCATGGACCAAAAATCTGAATAGTGACCATCTCTTTTGGAACATTATCTTTGAAGTGCAGTTTGGATAAACTTCATTGAATTTGGGTTTCAGAGTGCAAGTGTGCTTTTCCCCCTTAAAATCAGGATCTTGAGGATTGAGTGTTCAGTCACTAACAAATGTTGCAGATTTATGGAGTCTGGCAAACTGAAGGAAGCTGAAACAATAAGTAGCCCACTCATTTCTGCCACTCCAGTTCATAACATATTTTTCTGGAAATGAAAATTCAGATCCCTCTCCTTGAAGCAGGAGGGTTTATAAATACCAGTGTATGGGTGTTAAAGCTAAGAAATCTTAAACATTTTCCACAAACTGATATTCAAATAATTCTTCAACTGTTCTTGCTGCTACTGAATCTGTTAAACCTGACTGTGAATATCTTGGTGAAGCACTACCTCTGTTGTCTATTACACAGGAGGCCCAGAATCTGATGGCTCTCACAAATGTGGATACCCCACTGAAAGGAGGTCTTAATACTCCTTTGCATGAAAGTGATTTCTCAGGGGTAACACCACAGAAACAGGTTGTTCAGACTCCAAATACTGTGCTTTCCACACCATTCAGGTAAATGGACTCCTTTTCTTTGGGTGCTTGGGTGGGCACGTTTCTGTTTGGAGGTGGGTGGACAGAGCAGATTTTGATGTATAAAGTAGTATCTCATAATTAGAGCTTCAAAACAAATTTTAACTCACTGTTATTTCAAGCCCTTATTGTACAAATTTCTCCTATGTGTCTTTAGGAAGCTCAGCCACGTCCTCCTCATCTGTATTCATACAGTGTATGGCTCACTGGAGTTTTGATCCAAAATGTGGCCTTCTGTGGTCTGGAGCAATATAAATTATTCTGGAGTAATGCAGGAGTATAAATAGTAAGCTGGAGTGTCATTCTGTATGTGGATTCTGGCCTTTCCAAAGTATTACCTCGGAGTCAAAGATGTGGGAGGTCCCTTAGCCAAACCCACACTGAATTTTTGAAAAGCTGGAGTAAATATTTTATAAGCCATATATATCCAAAGTAAAATATTTCTTATATTGCCAATCTAAATAGTACGGAATTGCTGGTTTAACTCTTACAGTGAACAAATATATATCCCACAAATGCCAAATACCATATAGCTAAAACATGTTACAATTGGTACATTTTGTATATTAGGTTTTTCCACTTAGGTTCTAATTTTATTTGTATCATGTTAGTAGGAAAAGTGAATGAAATAAAAAGGACCTTTATGGCAGCTTTTCTAAAGCAGCTCTATTTTGTTTAGCAGCTGTGTGTAAAGGCCCTTCTCTTTTAATTAAAAGAGCAGCTACAGCAATGAATGCTTTTTTTTGAAGATCTGTTGGTGTCAGTGTGGTGCAAAATGAATGTAGAATTTGGCCTGGAGTGATCTGGCTGTTGATTTGGTTATTTTAAATTTTAAAAAGTAGAGATACTCTAATTTTTTTGTTTGAAATTTTTGTTTGTGGTATTTTTTACCTTCTGAAGTTCAGATTTGCACATATAAATGTAGTACCTGTGTATCAATTTGGCTTGCTTGCAGAAATGCTCTATCAGTGAGAAAATCCAAGTCCTTCAGCAGAGGGAAAAATTAATCAATCCATGAAGTGGCACCTCATTCACATAGTAGGTCATTGGGATAGAGAGCAATATTCCTTCCCAGTCTAGAGGAGAAGCCACTGGAGCCCACAAAATCTAAGACTGAATTCATCTTGCCTAACCATAGGTGCTTATTATAATTATTATAATGTAATTCAGTCTTCAATAGTCAGTGAAAGCAAAGAGGCATCTTCAGGATGATTCACTCAGTGGTAAGGTGTGGGACTCACTCAGTGGGACAGCTGTTGGGCCAGATGATTTCAGAGGGAATGATTCGCCCAGGTCATAGGGAAATCAGAGCTTGCTATTCAATCCTGATTACTGTGTCCCAGAATAATGTCTGGTGACTGGAGAATCTCTTCTCTCAAAAACAGCAGTGGGAGTTTGTGTTGTTGTAGTTCCTGAAGCTTCTTTTAACATAATTATGTGCCTAGATTTCAGCTTGACAGGACTTTGGTTACACCTTGACAGGTTTAAACAATTTAATTTTAGGATTCTTGTAATTGCACTTTACAGTTTCACTGCCTCCTAAGAAAAAACTCTAGATTGAATGTATAGACTGTGTTTATGAACCTTTTCCCAGCATTCAGACTGTATTCAGTAAAGCTCTTTAGTAAAAAACTAATGACTAAACCACTCTTCTCTAGAACACCCTCTCAGGGATCAGAGGGCTTAACTCCTCGAGGAGGACTGACTCCCAAACCTGCACTTGGCACAACTCCTGGGAGAACTCCACTGCGGGATAAACTGAACATCAACCCGGAAGAGGGAATGGCAGATTACAGTGACCCATCCTACGCTAAACAGATGGTAACTAGTACTTAGGAAGTGGAAATCGGTGCTCTCTTAATTTTCGTGGGTTTTAATTCTTATCTGCTGAAAAGAATTTTATTTTATAATTAAAAAAGGTGTTATGTCTTCACCTGCCAACAGGTTTGTTCTCATCACAGGATAAAATACCGTCTTCATAAATTTTGGCCCTTAGAATGGCTTTCAGTGTGCTTAGTAAACACACTCTAAAACTTTGTCAGAGAAGACTTAGTTAAATTGCCATTCTGTTTCTATCTTTGAAGCTGAAAAGTAAATGCATCTCGAGCAAAGATTCATTTTTCTTGCAATCCTACACAATCCTCAAATCCCTCGTCATCTTGGCTTCCTGGTTTACCTACAGGCCCTTTTCGTCTGTCTGTTGTGTTGACAACACTGAGCTAAAGGAGTTTAATTCTTGCCATTAGGAGCACTTGGGTTTGAGATGTCCAGAAATCTGAGTCCCATTCAGACTCTTCCATCACCTTTGGCAGCAGATGTTTCCATTCTTGAAGATTCAGCCAGATGGACCCTGCCAATTAGACATGGTATAAAAGGGCATGTACCTAATAGGTAGCACCTTGGGAACTCCTTTTATGTGGCTGATTCTGCAGTCTCTGCTTTGAATATCTCCCACCTGAGCTATTGACAGTTTTCTTTTTGGCTAGCTAAGGGTATCCACTCCCAAGTTTTTGGCACGTTCTTCTCACAAAAATAACTCTTCAAGTTCAAAATTCCAGAACTCCTCTTAGCTTGAAGGAGAAGGTTTATTCTATATACTCATACTTTGGTTCTGTCTTAGGCTTTTTATAGTAAAATAGGTTTTCGCTGCTAGAAGGAAAACTGAGGCTTCATTTTCCTGGTGGACTCTGCTGGTTTCTGGCTTTGCAGCAGGTTAAGGTGGCCAGGTGATGATTAGTGTGTTGTTCCTGTCCGTTAATGCAGATGAATGGAGTTTGATTTTGTTGCACTCAGGAGCACCAGCCAGAAGCATCACATTTTATTGCTATTCCAACAGGAGAGGGAGTCTCGGGAACACCTGCGCCTGGGGCTCATGGCCCTCCCTGCTCCCAAGAATGACTTTGAGATTGTTCTACCTGAAAATGCAGAAAAGGAACTTGAAGAACATGAAGTAGATGAAACCTTTGTAGAAGATGCTGCTGACATAGAAGCCCGCAAGCAGGTCAGTGTGTGAGGTGTGGATGGTGCCTTTTGTTTAAAATAAAATGTTTCGCACCTGTTTAATTGAAGTGGTGCAGCTTCTTCTACAGGACAACAAAGTAAAGTGTGCCTGTTTTCTTTGCTGCTGTTAGAGTATACACACATAGAGGCCAAATCAGTTTTCTCTCCAAATCATTTTCCTAATTTGTTAATGTTATGTATCACGTCATTTTCTGCCATGAAGTCCCTAAGAATGTCTGTGCCCTTCCTCCTGCATTTTTCCCCCAGAAGATAAAAATGTAATTAAAAGCTTTTTTCTACAGTGGCACATGTTTGATTTTAAGCGTGTAAGAATTACGGTTTTTTTCAGTTTCAGGTTATTCTCTCAAGGTTAAAAGTTGCTGTTTGTGAAAGGTTAGACAGGTATATACAAATGCAGTCAAGCTGGCAGCACACAGATAAAAATCTGCCATGAAGGGAATTGGTACCTTTCGCTGGTACCAGAGGATTGTCCGGACAGCCAAGCTGTGAATGGGTCCCTGTTGTTTTGTTTTGGTTCAGAACCAAGGAAGGCTGGATAAAGTACAAGCTTAAATTCTGCCAGTTAAATGGCTGTACTGACCAGTAACCAGAGACACTTTAAATCTTTCTAACAGTCCCTTTCATATTTATTGCTTATCCTAAATTTTGTGTTGTAAATATCTTTTTGTTAAATACCTTATATAAATATAAATGTTTTTTGTAAAAATAAATGGAGCTTTTGAGTCCAGAAAAGTTTTTGGCAATGGCTGTGCTTTGACAAGTGAGCAAAATGTTTTCAGAAATCCTATGCTTTGATATCCTTAAATGGGATAAACATTTCCCAGAATTTGATTCTTAGTGTGTCCCATTTGGGGAGGAACATGTTATATACATGTATATGTATGTCTTGTGCATACATACCCTCATAAAAAGTCTGAATAAATACAAGAAATGTGTGTGTTTAGAATAGAGGAAAGAATTTGAGTTGTACCATCATACAAGAGAAGAGCGTCCTGCCTTTCAAGTGAAGATGTGACATGCTGGGATTAGACATGGACGATCTTGATCATTGTTCCTGAAGTTCCTAACAATGGTGGTTTTTCATGTTATTTATTGCTTAAAAGTTTATCGTAAAGAGAACTCTCTATTTTTGGACTTTCACAAGTATTGTTTTAGTGAAATATGTACTTAAGGTCGTTGAAGATGACAAATAGAGTCATGGCTGCTAATTTAAGAGTCTTTCTTTTCCTGGTGAATTTAAAGTCTGGAGAATTACAGCAGTTGTCACACGTGATGTGGAGAAATGTGTAAAGAATGAAGTCTGCTGGAGTTGAGACTGAAGAAGCACTTGATGGCTGGAAATGACTTTTGAAGATCTCTCTTCTCTTGGTCGGCTGTGCTCTTCCCATTCACTTTAGAGGCAGTAAATTATGTTGTCATCACATTATTTAGCTCTGGCTTAGTAATATGAAGTCTTTATACTTGAAGGAATCTTTACTGCAATAATCAATTAGTTTTTATATCACATCCATTTCTAGGCAGTGTCTGATTGTGTTACAGTGGCTGGAGTAACACTTGGCTTGTTTGTTTAGGCTCTCCGAGAAGCAGAGCGTGCCAAGGAACTGAAGAGAATGCACAAAGCTGTGCAGAAGAATCTACCACGGCCCTCAGAAGTAAGTGGAAACAAAATGCATTGTTAAAGAAAAAAAATTAAAAATAAATGCTTTAACCATTATAGGAGGAAATACAGTGTAAGGAGATCATAATAAAGTAAAATCTTTATTTGAATATGCTGATTTCAGTGTTACAGGAAACTTCCCCAGCAAAGTTGTCATGAGCTATTTCATCTGCACAAATGCTGAGATTGCTGCATGTGTCACACCACAAGGGATTTTGTCACCTGCTCTGTGGAGTTTAGCTGATATATAAAATTCATACTTGGATGGAGATACATGTATTTAATGTGATCTTTGGTGTATATGATATTTACAAATTTTTTTTATTCCTGGGCAGGTTAATGAAACAATACTGAGACCGTTAAATGTGGAACCACCTCTAACAGACCTGCAGAAAAGTGAAGAACTCATAAAGAAAGAGATGATTACTATGCTTCATTTTGATCTTTTACACCATCCATTTGGAGAGCAGTTTACTGGTAAAAAAGGGAAAGGCCCAGGATTTGGAAGCAACAACGCAGAGCACATGGCTTACTTGGAACAAAATCCTTATGAAAAATTCTCCAAAGAGGATCTTAAGAAGGTGAGAATTGTGTGGCCTAAGGAGACTTTTAAGTCTCCTTATAGCGTGGTTCTGTAATATTGGGGGGAAAAAAGGTGGATCCAGGCCTGCACAGAATTCAGTTGGGAGATCTCCAAAGGATTGTGTGAAGGGCTATAATCATAGAGTTGTTGAGGTTGGAAGAGACTCTAAGATAATCAGGTATCATAATAAGATAACCCAGCACTGCCAAGCATTAAGTAAGTATAAGTTATTAAGCAGGGATGATTTAAGTGCACGTTCTCCTTTCTGTGAGCTGACGTTAATCTGGGCACTCAGCAGAATGATGAGGATGCTCTATTTGCCCACAGACATTGTCACTTACGTACTAATTTGAATGTGTTGTGGTTGCTTATCATTTTAAATAAGCGTAAGAGCAATAATTCCCCAACAGTTACCAAATTCTATTTCTCTGTTTCTGTAAATTGGTGTCAAATCATGGAGGCTTTAACTAGGTGTGATACCCATCTTCTGCTGCCTCTGTATTTCATTAAACCAGAATTATGAAGCATTTTCTTCAAGCAGTACAGACTAAATAGAACAGTGGTAGTTATTTTGTACCTTGGAGCAGCAAATCACGTTGTTTAATTATGCTTGTCAAGTTTGATCCAGGAGAGCTGTGCTGGTGCAGAGCCTGCTGGGCTGTGGCAGCTGATCTTAGAGCCATACCTGGTCCAGAAGTGCTGAACAGGCAGATTGGTTTGTTCCTGGCTGCTGTGAGTGGGCGGTCTGGGCACTGTGTCCTGTTTTGCATTGTAATCCCAAGTTAAACAGCAGCCCTGGACCAGAGTTCTAGTTCAGGGTGTTCATTTATTTAAGCAGCTACAGATGTTGCCTGGTGCTGCCAAGTGACAGATAGGCAATTCTGTGGTTTAGCTCTTTCAGAGAGCTTCACCTGTGAAGCTGTGCCAGTAACCTTTGACCAAATGCCTACAGGAATAAAAATTAATGAAGAGGACAAAATCTTGTGTCACCAAGTTGTCTGTCTCTAGACTTGTCCTCTGACAATATGTGTGGTATCTCTACACCTAAATCCCATATTCCTTTAAGGTGACTCTAAAGAAATACAATCAGATTATAAATCCATGTCCTTGACGATATCTGACCAATGAATTGAGAGCCTAAAAAGAGAAGCACTGAACAGTGTGTACTTCCAATTTGCTGTTAAATGAAAAATTATACTTGAAGATTTCTTATCAGGAGAAGTAAAAGATGGAAAATACAGTGAGATCATGAATTTCTGTGCCCTGCCAGTGTCAGATTGTTCCTTTAGGAATGTTCTCTGAGTGCTTTCTCTGGTTGTTTTGAAGTGCAGCAAGAATCAGGTTTGCTATCACTTCCCTTAGAGACTATTATGCGGTCCAGTAGCTTTTGTCTGGAAACTTTCCTCAGAGTACCTGGAAATTTTGTCTCCTAAGTGATGGGCAGAATTTATTTTGCATCTCTGCTCCTGCTTGCACTGTAGCATTCAGCATAATATTCCCTCTTTGGCTAAAATCCAGTTCAAGCCAGGGAATTTTCCTATCTCTGTGATCTCATCTGGGGTTTGTTTATTTTGCTTTAGTTCATTTGTTTTTAGAACATCTTCCTCCTAAAAGTCTTTCATAAAATATTGCTTTCTTTTCCTGATGTGTAGTTCTCTTTTGGGAAGGATTAGCAGTGATGCTGGGCACAGTGTGCTGAGCTTCTGGAGCTGGGGAACGCTTTTGATGCCATAACTAAATAGCCCCAAATAGTTCCTCACAGTGTACTGATAGAGGCTAATCGAAATTTGTAAGATTTGACTTTGTCAGGTGTGGTTGAATTACTCCTATTTTATCTGTCTTGACCATCAAGGACAACTAATTAATTTTCCTTTCCTCAGTATCTGTGGAATCATCTAATCTGGTGATACCTGAATTTCTACCTGGTCAGTGTGCTGTTACAAAACATCTGCTTGCAGTGAGATACATACTGCTGATAGGGAAATTCGTGCTGCACCTGTAAATCCTGTTGAAAGAGAGGACACAGACGTGCTCTTATAACCAATGAAGTCCAGATTGGCTAAGATATTTTAATTTTTTTAGTCATAAATAAAATTGGAAGGACCTGGGTGCCTGTGTAGTTTTGAGGGCCAGGCTCTTTGTCAGAAATACTAAGAGTTGTGAGAACAAGACGAATCTTTTCATTCCTTTGTAAACTTTGTAAATTAAACTGGAAGCGGCACAGTTCTCGTATCTCACCAGTTCTTTTCAGCCACAGAACGTGTTAGTTACAGTCAGGGTTGTATTTCCTGCAGTGGAGCTTACGCAGCTCACCCGGGAATGTTTAGACTTGACTTTCCAGGTTGTGTGGAGAAGGACAAGCAAAAGGAAATGAAAAGTGATTTTTGTTTCATAGAACAGCTGCTTCTGTCTGTACAGTTCTCCTTCCCCTCAAGGTCTCTGCTTTTATCTCTGTTCTTCTGCAGCAAGATGAAGTATCTCGCTGTGCCACAGCTTTCATTAGCCATGGCAGAGTGATGTCAGGTTTGGCCAAATTATATAAAATGAGGGATAGTTGTGCTGTGAGGAGCCTTCTAGCCTGGGTTTCATTTATAATCCACAGCATCTGTGTTCGATTTCATAGTTAGCTTAACCTGATGGTGAGCTTTGAGTATGAAAAGAAAAGCTGCCCCCATGAATTGCACACTGAAGTTTTGAAAAGAAGAGGAATTTCCTTGTATCCTGTGTATGGTAACTGCAATTTCTCTCATCTTTTCCAACAGGCACAGGATCTACTGGCACAAGAGATGGAGGTGGTAAAGCAAGGAATGGGGCATGGAGAGCTGTCAAGTGAAGCTTATAATCAGGTGTGGGAAGAATGTTACAGCCAAGTGTTGTACCTGCCTGGACAGAGCCGCTACACAAGGGCTAACCTGGCCAGCAAAAAGGACAGGATAGAGTCACTTGAAAAGAGACTCGAGGTCAGTGTCACTTTTTTCTGCCCTTTGCACCTCATTTTTTTTGAGTTGCCTTGTGTTCTGTTGGTTTTTTTTCCTCTGTAGGAGTTCAGTCAGGTCTTTTGAAGGGATTCATTTGAGAAGGTTGTTGAGGAATTTTCCTAGGGAGTTCATAGCTGTTCTTGAGCTGCTGAAATCGCCTCTCATCCTCCTCCTCTTAAAACATCCCCTCACAGAGTATTCCCACACAGAGTTTCTCTGTGCACTATTAGCTGTGACACAGCTCATCCACTTTATTCTCAAGCGGAGAGAAGGTCAGGTTCTGCTTTCTCTTAATTACATGTGGATTTTCTGTTCTTTCCCTAATCTCTGCTGTGAGTGGATCAGATACCTGATCTTTCTCACTTTGCACTTTGTCCTTGATTGTGACCAGTATGAGGAGATGCTTCAGAAAAGGATGCTTAAAAAAAAATCTCCGTCCTAAAGCTCCTCTCAAGTTCTCTTTACAGCTTAAGATTTGGCTTCTGACAGACTATAGTATACATGGAAGTTTAGACAGTCCTGAATTCTTGCCAGGCTGGCATCTTTTTCAAGTTCCAGAGATTCCCTCCAAAAAAGAGATGGATGCTTGTGATCCCATTTCACTTTATCAGACTCTCTGACACTGATTTCCCTTGCCCAGTCCCTTCTCTAGATTTTCACCCAGACGCTCCTTACAAAAACCCCAAAATAGACATTGTTCATGATAACATATAAGCTGGTATGAAACGGTTTCTTCCCACAGAACGTTTGTTCTGACTTGCAGTAAGTCATTAAATGTTTTCTAAAATACTATTTTAGCCTAAAAGTCTCTCTAAAGTATACAGGCATCAGATTATTTTTTTCCATGGTAAAAGGAAACTTTACAAAAAAAGTTCTTCTGTATTTAACATCAACATAGCTACTGTTGCTAGAAGTAAACCTCCCCAAACAGCTGCTACCCCAGAAATAACACCACAGAGGCCAGAAAGACTGAATTTTCACTTGATTCATACGCATGAAATACAACTTTAGAGTGTGTTTTGTAAAGTCTGTCTGTGAAGAGCATTGTCCAGGTACAGATTCCGCAGTTGCTAGCCAAGCTCTTGGGCCAGGAGCAGTTCACCTGCGCGTAGCCTGGTAGTAAGTAAGGGTTGAGTATGAACTCCAGAGCCCCTGTCGTGCTGCTGCTCACCCAGCAGAGAGCACCATTGCCCTGCCCAGCGCTGCCTGACAGGCTCTCCTTCTCTCTGCTTTCCCAAACGCGTGTGTGAGCTCAGCAGCAGCCTGGCCGTGCATGGCAGCAGGGCTGGGCGGGCAGCACGCCAGCAGTCAGAGGGCTGCACCTAATTTGTGTACAAATGCTTTTGAAATTTAAATATCTTAGGCCCAAAACGACATTAGAAGGGCATTATTAAAGTTGCAAAGTCAAACAGTCCAAGTTAGGGAATGCACGAACAGCCTTAATTTGCCTATGCATATGCTTTTTGAGACAGTCTTTAATTTCATGATTGCAGCTTAGTTTTTCCACAGACTCATTTACTGCACAGGGTGGATGGTACTTGCTTAATGAGTAGCTCTTGAATATTTTGTTTTCTCTTAATTGTTTGGTGTGTGGCCCTGTGCCTTTATCCTGTGCACTGTTTCTGCAGTCTAAATTGGTTACTTCTGTGTGGGCTTTCTTGTGCTGTTGATTTCTGTCCTTCTCTTCCCAATACTTGAATGAGTGAGTTGGTGGTGGAATGCTTATTAAGGATACTGAAGCAAAGTAAGGTCAAGTTTATCTTTCATCAAACTTGTGTATGGTTGTTCTAAGTGGTCTTTGCTCTGCAGTCACAAGACAGTCACCCAGGAAGCAAAATGTGAGTCAGCAGTTTTGCCAAAAAAAAAAAAAAAACAGGTCTGTTGTTTGGGACTCAGTGAAAGACACTTAACAAAATCCAGTTAGCTGTGTCCCGTCAGCCTGAGGAAGGTGATCCTGGCCTTCTGCTCAGCACATCTGGAGTGCTTTGTCCAGTTCTGGCTCCTACAGACAAGAGAGACATGGAGCTCCTCGAGTGGGTCCAGTGGAGGGTGACAAAGGCAATGAAGGGACTGGAGCATCTCCCTGATGAGGAAAGGCTGAGGGAGCTGGGGCTGTTCAGCCTCGAGAGGAGCCCAAGCTGAGAGGAGAACCCATCCCTGTCTGTCCCTGTGTGCAGGGAGGGCTCAGAGCAGGGCCCAGGCTCTGCTCTGTGAGGCCCAGCAGTGGCACCAGAGGAACGGGCAGGAACTGATGCCCAGGAAGTTCCATGTGAACATGAGGAAGAACTTCTTTCCTGTGCAGCGACCAAGCACTGAACAGATTGTCCAGAGAGGGTATGGAGTCTCCCTCACTGGAGATACTCCAGAACTGTCTGGAAACAATCCTGTGCCATGTTGTCTGGGATGACCCTGCTTGAGCAGGAAGGAGGGACCAGATGAACCACTGTGCTCCTTCCAGCCTGACCCATTCTGTGTCTGTGATCACTTGCTACAGTCATGAGACTCTGGCTATTGTAGCTACATCCCCTGGGAGCTCAGAGCGCTGCTGGACAAGGCTGATGGCTTGGTGCACTTTGACACACAATCTTGCTCTCCCATTTTCCTGTGTTCCAAAATACCATCCCCCAGTCCAGTCAGGTACTGGGGCCAGCAGAGCCCTGTGGCTGCAGGTGCAGTGAGCACTGCACTGCCTCTCACAATCACTGTTGTTGAGTGCAGGTGGACTCTATGCAAAGTTCAATTTGACCTGAAAATCTCTCCCAAGTGTGTGCAAAATGCAGTTTAGTGCAGCTCTGTGGCCTGACCCTAAAAGGCCCTCCCTAAAAGCAAGATATACATACACAGGTTTTTTAAGCATAGGTCACCTGCTGAATCGTTTTTTCAACAATAAATAAAAAGCATAGCAGTTTAATGAACAAATGAATATGCAATAAAAAAGCAGAGAATTTTTTTTGCCTAACCCATTCTCAGCGATGACAAAACCCACCTTCATTTTAATGTTTTTCCAAGGCAAGTTGTCTGAAAGCAGTATCAGTTGAAATAGATATTTTAATGGGACATATCAGACAAGCTTAATGAAAAGCAGGGATATTAGCTCAGCTTTCAGTACCCCAAGACACTTGCTTGTACTCTTAACTTTGTTTGAGAGTAGAAATTGTAAATGGAGTTTGCCAGCAACAATAACTGATGTTGGTCAATTCTGGGGGCTTCTTCTTCCCCTTAATAGTGCACTAAGATCATTAGGGAAGAAAACCCACGAGAGTGTTGTGATATTTGGCACAGCTGCACATGGGGAAGTCACTGTCTAATAGTTCCATATGGGATTGCTGACACCCTGCAGATCCTGTGCAGAAAGATCAAGCTATTTCTTGGTCTGTCTTTGTCACTCGGAGATTGCTGGCTGGATTGATGGTGTGGACGCACAGTCATCTTCCTCTAATTGTCCTGTTCTCGCTGCCTGAGTGGTTTAGTCGTGGCAGCCTTGTGTATGTTGACATGACATTTATCTTTCTGAAATGGATGCTGATATCACAAACAGATTTGTGCTGTTATTGATGAACTTGAGGCAAAGTGGAGCCATTGTGGAGAGCTTCTGTTTGGCGGGGTGTCCTGTCCAGGCATCATCAGCAATGCACAGCTCAGCAGTAGTTGGAGTGTACTGCTCTGTAATACTTTTCATTTCTTTGTTTTGAGGGTTTTGGACTCTTTGTGTTACTTAATGTGGTTTAAGAGTGTTACAAGATTAGTATGTGAACTTTCTTGCGTTACAGATGGGGAATTTCTGGTCCGTGCTAGTGAATCCGTGTGACCTCAGTATGTGTCTGTGGTACACCTTAGATTTGTGGAATTCTCTGGTCTTTCCAGTAGCTTCTAGAAATCCAGAATATTTTTCCAAGGCTAGGCTACACTCCATAAATAGGAGTTTTCTGATACTTGCAGTTGTGTTCAGTAATTGCTTCAGTTCTCTTCAATACCTTTTGCTCCCTTCTCTTCCAAACAATAGATTTATAAAGAAAAGCATTCCTACTAACATATGTTAAACTAGGAACATTATAAGATGAAATGAGATAGTAAAGGCAGCTGTTTAACTAACTAGTTGCTTCCCTTTGTAGTTCGCAACATAGAAACTTCCTGCCATCTTTACATTTCCTTTGAAGATAGTTAATAAAGTTGGCTTGCAGAATACTTTTATTAAAATTGTAGTAGTTAACATTATCATTTCAGTTGATTACTAAATTTTAAATGCTATTGGAAGCCTACAGGGGAAAAGTTCAAGATGCACTGTATATGCAAAATATAGTAAATTATATATTCTTTGCAGAATCCAAGATACATCAAGGTGGTGATTTACCAAAGTGTTGATTTTTGCTTTTGATTGCAGCCCAAGTCCTCTGAATTAATTCAGATTAAAAACAACTTGCTTAGCTGGAGTTTTATAGGTTACATGGTACACTCTGCTGTAGGGTGTATCAGTTTATTGGAGACTGTATTTTAATTTCTCTCTAGTTTATGTACTTCTAAAGTTTGCATTTTCTTATGCATTTTCAGGTGTGCTGGTACTAAGAAAGCACCTGGAGAAAATAAGAGATTTTATAGGTCTGGAAATAGAGAAATTACTCACAAAACTTAAATATGGTGAAAATACTGAGTAGCATTGCTTTTATGGTCACATATTTTATTTTGTGCTAATTTTGTGTTGCTTTTGTAGAATATGCTTTTTTTAATAAGGTATGTTGGGAATGTAGTTGGCACCAGAGGATCACAGCAGAGGGTTATCAGGAGTCATCACTGTCAAATTGTTCAGAATCTGGTAACTTAGCGTGCTTAGAAATAAAGTTCAGCATTGACAAAGCTCTCATTGCAAAAGGCCTTTGCACACTGTCAGTGTTCAGAATTGACTGCTGCAGGATCACCATGGGGCTTCTGCTGGGATTGAGGGAACCAGGCTCTTTGCCAGCTCGTTTATTGCCTGAGCTTCCACAGCACTGTCAGCCTGTGGAAGAGGCCAGTGCAGGCACTCCGGGTGTGCAGGGGTAGTTTTTGGAGGTAATTACACTGTGCTGGCTGCCCTGTGACCTCATCAGACACAGCAGTAACCCGTGTTTGCTTATGGTTAATCAAAGCTCTTGGCCACGGATAGTTGTTGCTGTCTGTGATCTTAACGCAAGGTTTTTCTTTCCCAGTGAGTGGTAGAGAGTTTCCAAAAAAGTTTAGTAAAAATAAATTATTAGTTTTTCATCACAAACTGCGTTCTTCTAGACACGTTTCTGCTGTGGTTGAGATGGAGCCATAGAATCATTAAGGTTGGAAAGACCTCTAAGATCACCAAATCCAGCTATCAACCTCTAAACCATGTCCTCAAGTGCCATATCCACATATTTTTTGAGCACTTACAGGGATGGTGACTTCACCGCTTCCCTGTGCTGTCTGTTCCAAGGCTTGGCAACTCTTTCCATAACAAAATTTTTCCTGATATCCCCTCTAAACTACCCCGATGCAATTTGAAGCCATTTCCTCTCCTCCTGTCACATGTTACCCGAGAGAAGAGACTGACATCCACCTCAATACAGCCTCCTTTCTTTGTAGAGAGCATATTTTTGTATCACTTATAAAACTGCTGGTCTTGGGAGCAGTTTCCAAATAAAAATCTTCAAAGTGGACTTCAGTGTCAGAGCTGTAGATCAGCAGTGACTGCTGACTTACACAGTAACTTTCTAGATTATTCTAGTTCTAAGAAGCTGGCTGCTGTGGACTTCTGTAGGAACACTTGCTTGTCACATACCCTGAACTGTCTTTACAACAGTCACACCAACTCCTGATGTTTAAAGACAAATCATTATAATTTCTGGAACATACTTCAGGTGGAGCATGCTCTTGGGTCATTAGATTTGGCTGTGAGTGAGTAGAGAGAATAGTGTTCTGCAGATATCAGTAAGTCATAATGGTATATGATCTACTTGGCAAAGTACAATATAGGAGTTTATCTTGGGCTCTCCTATTAAATTGGGAAAAGGCAGCTTTACACTACCATGCAAGCTCTGATAATTTGGTCTAGTTTCAGTTGTGAAGTTGTAGTTGCTTATCAGTAGTGCCTTAAATTGAGGATCTTTTGTAAGTGGATCTTTCCATAAAAAAACTTTGCGTGATCCCAGTTAATTAGAATTAATTTCTGCTTTTTGATGTGTTAACAGCTACGGGCTCAGTCCCTCTTTGACTGCTCTGATGCTCATCAGCACCTTTTCTTCATGATCCTCATTCTCCCTCGTTAAATAAAGCACCTTGCTGGACGCGAGGTGTTCAAGGCCAGCTTGGACAGGGCTTGGAGCAGCTTGGTCTAGTGGAAGGTGTCCCTGCCCATGGCTGGAGGGGTGGAATGAGATGATCTTTCAGGTTCCTTCCAACCCAACCCAAACCATTCTCTGATTCTGTGATCTTCAGGGTAACAGTAGAAATGTGAAGTTGTGTCAAGCCCGTGGAGTGGTTTCAGTTAATGAGCTGAGCTAATGTTGTTTAATAGATTGAGGTTGTATTGTTCTACACTGGACATGCAATTTTGGTTTGATACTAACTCCAAGCCTCAGTTTCCAGACTTATCTTTTACTAACTTGGGGGTAACTAAGGAAAGGCTCTGCAGAGTTTTGCCTGGTCAAACTCTAGACAGATAAAACAGTGTTTCAAGCCAAAAAATTGATAATTCTGTACAAGAGCTTGGAACTGAGAAAGTATTTTTAAGTAGAGAAATTACTCCTTTTTTTCTAAATGTGCAATTGTTGAGTGCACCATAAGCTTGTAAAGGCAGATGAGCCCAGGATGCCCAGAGGATTCTGTCGAGTTGGGGTCCTCATTGTCCCCGGGGTGGTTGGAAATGCCTGGCCTGGAGCACAAGCTGCTGTTCAGCTGAGCGCGCTCTCGCTCCAACCACTGTGGCTGAGCCGACACGAGCCAAGCTCACAAACCTGCCATTCCAATTAAGTTAATCCATCTCCTGCCAGCAGAACTGAATATGGGAGGGCCACGTGTGGGTCTGAGGTGAGGAAGGAAGTTACAGCAACGTTTAGAGTAGTCCTATGTATGTTCCAAGAGTACCCTGCTCAGCCGGCGTAGCTGAAGCTGGCAGAGGATCTCTCTGCACAAGTGAAGCAGCTTTGTGATGTTGATTCTCCAAGGTCACAGAGCAGGTTGGTTTACTTTTGACTGTGGCTCTGCTCTGAACATGCAGCAGTTTTTCTTCCACGTTTGTTTAATCTATCCGGCATGATTAGGAAGATCAATTAAAAGACAAGAGAGCTTAATGTCGTTCAGGAATTACCAGAAGCTCCTCATTTAAGGGAAGGAAAACAAACCAGTCAGTACAGGGAAAAAGCCCTTGGAACCAAGGAGGGGTGTCCTCAGTAGACCTGGTGAGATGAGAACTCTGAAAATGCAGTTTTTTAAGGCACTTCAGCTTTTCCTTCCTCAGGGTCAGTTTTTCTTAAATCTTTCCCAGTGGATGTTTGTTCTCGTAAGGAGTCTTTCCCTGTCCTTTGTTGTCCTTAGGTAAACTTTACAACTAACCTCCCATCTAAAATTTCCTTCCCAAATTTAAGTCATTCTTCCTTTCTCAGTGGCCGTAAGAACAGATGAATTTTTCACAATGAACTTTGTGATATTTAAAGCAGGGTGTTGTGTCTTCCTTTTTTTTCTCTATTTTTGTTAGGCAGAGGAAAAACAAACCAAAAAGCCCTGGTTTTCCAGTCAGTCTCCCTTTTCTAGATCATGTTTTATAAACCTCTGGTTATGTCTGTCGCTCTTTTGGCTCTTTTGTCTGCTGCTTTTTTTGGTTTCTCTTCCTTTATTCTCTAGTGCAGTATTGAAAACTGAGCACCACTCTACTAGTCATGAGGGAAGGCTTTTACATCAGAGATTTGGGATGGGATGAGGCTCTCACACTTGCCTTAACATCATATATCATCTTACCTCATGTCTGTACATGCTGTTCTCATTTTGCTGTAGCTGGTATAAAACTCAGCAGAACCAAAGCTGGCCAAGGAACAGTACAAAATAAATAAGTGGAGAAATCTTTCAAATGTCTTTACTTTTTCTGTTAGGTTCGGGGGGAAATGGTTGTCAGATTTTACTCAAATCTATTTCTTTGCTTTAAGCAAATAATGTAGACTACTGTTTAAACACACCTCTTCATAACTGCTTGGAATTTTTAGCTTGGTATCTGAGCCTTAAAATTTTATGAAGCTTGAACTGAAATTATATGGAGTTGTTGGCACTAATGCAGCAGTCAGCAATTTTTAATAAATAGTATTTGTTACAAAAGCTGAGACCTCCTTTTGACCTTTTCATAGTAGGTCCTAAAATTTTGTAGTTGGGAGGGAGGGGGAAAGGTGGTGAGTGTTCACATTTCTCCATAAGCAGAGAAGGAAGAAAGGGCTGTTATTTCTGGGTTTAGATACTTGGGAGGCTTTTTTCTTTTCTCCCCTTTCCTTACTTTTTTCTTTTTACAGCAGTGAGACCTGTGATAATCCAAGATGGACAAGGAGCTGAGTAGCAAAGCAGGGGCTGAGTAGCAGCATATAACCTAAGGAGCTCTAGTAGTTAAAAGTGAGAATGCAGTGTCCAGACCAACTCAGAAATATTAAGTCCAATTCTCATTGTCTGAAAATTTCAAGAGTGCCTAAATAATCAGAGTCTGACACTACAATAAGAATTAGACGAACTGGTTTTGTTAAAAGCTTTAAATTTAAAAATGCTTTATTAAATCTAATACCTTAAGACAGTACATACTTAGGGGGGGATTGATCTACTTGGTCTTGGATAACAGGGTCTGAACAAACCGTTTGTGCTCCCATCATCGTCAGTGAACAGCCCTTCAGTGGGGTGTTCAGTCTTGTCCCAAGGCCCTGGATCAGATGAGCCATGTCCTGGAGTTTCTAGTTTCTCTCCTTGTGACAGAAAGGCCTCATGTGACAAGCTCAGATTTGGTGTCTAAAGCCAAGCAAAGTGAATCCCAACTGAAGAATGGAAAAGTGCAAGACCAGCCCAGTACTGCCACTGCTGCTGGTGCTGCTTGGAACATGGGGATAATTCAGGGCTTGTGACCACAGTGCCCTGATCCAGTCCCTTTTCTGTATGGTGGGGAGAATGCTGATAACTGCATGTACCCAGTGTTTTAACATTTTATTAGAGAATGAGGTGGTTTAGAGATCATAGAATCACAGAGTGGTTTGGGTTGGAAGGGCCCTTAAAGCTCATCCAGTCCCACTCCCTGCCATGGGCAGAGACACCTTCCACTATCCCAGGTTGCTCCAAGTCCTGACCAGCCTGGCCTTGGACACTTCCAGGGATGAGGCAGCCACAGCTTCTCTAGGCAACCTGTGCCAGGGCCTTACCACCCTCACAGTAAAAAATAAGATCTTCACTTGGGATGACAGGATCTTCTGGATCTTCTCTAAATGGTCTTTTTTAGCCTGCTCTGAAAAGTGACATTGTGATGGGAGTTTCATTTCACACCAGCCATACTTTATGTTGTCTGCCATGCTGGAGCAATGTGGACAATTGATCTTTGTTACATTAGGCCTCTGTTGCAAACAAAATTCTGTTTGCCTGTGCATCCATCTATTCCATGATCTCTAAATGTCAGTGGCTCTCAACACATATTTTTCATCCAAGAAACAGTAATTGGAAAATAGTTCATTGACCGCACAGCTGTATTTGTTGTTGCAGTAATAGCATATTATTTACCAGTGAAGACATTTAAAGCTTTCATACTTTTCCATCAGAGAGTATCCTCACAAATCCCTAATCTATTTATTTAATTTTCTCAAGATTTATATAAATATTGAAAAAGAGGCGCCTTTCTGTATGCTTAAAGCACCTTGGGCATAGCTTAAGTCTACATTGCAAACAGAGTTTGAAAAGCGTAGCAGTCTGCATCTCTCTCCCCAGGAGCAAACTAGACAGCTCAGAAAGCCAAATTTCTCTTTCACTCACCCATTAACAGTTTGCTCCCTTGACCATTCACTTTGTTTATCTCTGCACCACCAACTAAAACTGTTCTAAATGAGTGAATAAATTGTTAAGGAGTAGGAGGGCACGTTACAGAAACCTGCAGCTGTGTAACAGAGGGTACTTCAGTGCAGTTGGAGGGCTGGAAGGTTGATGAATTGCACTTTGCAGTAGCTTGGTGTGTAAGACTGTGATGGCTGGAGGTGTCTGGCTGACTGTAGTTACCACTGTGAAGGCCAGATCCCTCTTCAGTACTTCCTTCCCAAAGGAGTTCAGTTTCATTGGTAATAAATTATATATTGGGTAATTGTAGCAATGAAAAGCTTCTGCTCTTTGGTTGATCGTTGGTAGTTCCTTTGTATGTGAGAATGTTCGCCGGCAAAACTTTGATTTTTAAAGAAACAAGGCAAGGGTTGATGACTCAGACACTGTGGTTCAGTTAGCCTTTTATATTTTAACACTGGAGAAACTTCAGTATTTTTCTTCGTCTCCCGCAGTAATATATCATTGACTGTGGCAAAAATCAAAATCTGAGAAGCTTGATTCCTTTTTTGTTGAGTTTGGCATTGTTCACACAAACCTTTCTAAAAAACAGATTTTGTTTTGGGTTTTCTTTTGGTTTTTTGGGGGTTTTTTTGGTTTTTTTTTTGTTTATTTGTTGGCTGGAAGGGACCGGCTTTTTAAAGGAAGTAGCACTAAAAAAGCCTCAACAAGGAATCTTAGGTCCCTATTCAGAGATGTGAGCTGCTGCACCTCTCCACAGTTATGCCCAGTGGTGGAGGCCTGTGCTCTTTCTTGGTTTCACAGGATCATAGAATGGCCTGGGCTGGAAGGGACCATAAGGCTCATCTTGTTCTACCCCCTGCCATGGGCAGGGACACCTTCCACTATCCCAGGTTGCTCCAAACCCTGTCCAACCTGGCCTTGGACACTTCCAGGGATGAGGCAGCCACAGCTTCTCTGGACAGCCTGTGCCAGGGCATCACACCCTTCACAGGGAAGGATTTCTTCCAAATATTTAATGTAATCTAATCTTCATCTTTAGGCCATTTGTGATTGGGATTCAGCATTAAAGATTTCTTCGATGCCTTCTTCTAGGCTTTAAAAATTACAATGGCTGTTTCATGCTTTTAATGCTCATTTAATTTTACCCCAGGTGTAAAAATACACAGAGGCTTCTGTTATCTTTGCTAATTATGAATCTTTTATATAATATTTATAACATCTTAATATGAATATGTTCAATTTTTGCCATTGTGTCCCAGTTGGCAGAGTTTTGTAATTTGTGTCACTTGTCTGTTTATGGATTTTGTCTGGATTATGGTTTCAGAAATATAATATATCTATTGTAAAGGTTTCAATTCAGAAGTCTAGGTTGTTTTAAAATGGACAGTATGATTTTTTAAATAGAAATCTAAGAACTTGATCTGCTCAACACAAGTCCACAGATGTATTTTTGCTACCTTTTTTTTTCTTCTCCCCTTGACTTCTGATTTCTGGGTAAATAAAACAGCTTTTGGGTTCCTTCTGGCAGATCAACAGAGGCCACATGACCACTGAAGCGAAGAGGGCTGCCAAGATGGAGAAGAAGCTGAAGATCCTTCTTGGTGGTTACCAGTCTCGAGCAATGGGGCTCATCAAGCAGCTGAACGATTTGTGGGACCAGATTGAACAGGCCCACCTGGAGCTACGGACCTTTGAGGAGCTGAAGAAACACGAAGATGCTGCGATCCCTCGGAGACTGGAGGTGAGATTCCAAAATCCAGTACCCGAGGTCAGACACAGGCACTTCGTGGAAAAGATGTTTTTACATAGCATGAGCTCTGAGCTTCATAGACTGAGTTGGTATCGAGTTTCTAATGTCCTTTTAAAATTACATTTTTGGCTGTTCCCATATTCATCTGCCATTCACTCCAGTATCAAAGATTCTGGAATACACATATTAGAGGCTGGGACTAATCTGGCAGTGTGTTCTTTAACTTTGGGGGTTTTTTATTTCCTTATGTGGTTTATTTTATAAGTCTTCTGCAATGCATATCGGCAGAAGTTTCATCTCTCTTTTAATTTGGCTTGTTTTGGTTTTAATTATTATTAGAACTTAGGGTAAATGTAAAACCTCCTTCCTTAAAAGTCAATGGACTAAATGCTGATATATACCTGAAATCACTGTCTTGGAGCCACTTTTCTTAGTTTAAGGATCCCCAGGATATTCTCTTTTTATTTAACTAACAAGGCAACCCTTGATCAAGACTCAGTCCTAGGTTTGAACCAGTGCCAGCCTTTCTTTCCAAGGAAGAAGTTTTCACCGGAGCACAATTTTTCTTGTAAAGTTTTTTTCCTCCTGAACCGAGGCTTCCATTGAGGCTTAGATCTTCTCAACCACTTGTTATGAAAAAGATAAAATATATCGATTCTTAAAACTGATTTTGTGAAGATGGTTTAGAAAATCTGATAGATGTGTCTACAAGCTCAGAAGTGATTCATTGATTTAGTGAAAGGTAACAGTTACAGCATGCTAAATGACTTCATAGCTACTAATAGCACCTGTTTTTAGTAAATGGCAAGGTTCCAATTTGAAATCTCTCCTTTTGAAGCATTTAATCTTAGCTGCTGTCAAAAACAGGGTGGGATACATGACATTTGAAGTAAGATAACTGTGATTCTTGATACTTTACAGCCACTGTTCTGTTTTACCTTTACATTTAAAATAAGTAATTTTAGCAATGTCCTGTCTCAATTCTGAGTTCTTCCTCTGAAGGAACTAAAATGCAGCCTTTGATAAAGGTCTTCATGGGTGTGACTGTTGGAAAACTGACTGGTGCTTAATGATGTTTTCCTTAGTGTCTGAAGGAAGATGTGCAGCGACAGCAGGAGAGAGAAAAGGAGCTCCAGCAGAGATTTGCTGACTTCATGTTGGATAAAGAGACTTTCCAAGCAAAGTACTAAAGCACAAAATTCCATCTGTCACTGATGTAACATTTTTAAAGTGTGCAGATACTTCTCCAGCAGCTTTTGCCAGCAGTTGCAGAAATCAAGTGTAGTCTGCTGTTTGCATCTTGTCACGTTTTGTTCCTTCCATGGACTATTCCAAATGCTCTAGGTATGAATAGCTATGGTGAGTGTTAAAAACGGGATTGAAATGTCCAAAATTTTATTGAAAGAAAAGAATCACTCTGGTATGATTTTAGCCATGTCTTCATTTGCTAGGGTTATCACATTGTTCCTGATGTTTTATCAGTCTTAAGACCTGTAAGATACAGACCTGCAGAATAATGTCTTTTGAATAAACCTGGAATGTTAAAAAACAACGAAACAATAATGTCTGTCTTTTAACTAAAATTGAATCCTCACGTATCCCAGCCCTCCTTTGTGTTTCTGATAAATTGTCTGTCTTCCCTCTTCCCTGCTGCTGCCTTTATTTTCCATGACTATTTAGAAATAGGAATTACCTGTGCAGGATAGTTGTTCAGACAATAAATACAACGTTCTCAGCTCTTCTCTGTGCATATGAGTAAACACTCACAGCTTTATCAAGGTGCTCGAATGTTCATACTGGCGTAATCTCCCTATCCTGGAACAGGGTAGGGGTAAGTTTTTTGAAGACACCCCGCATAGCCTAATGGAACCGTAGATTTCAGCAGAAAATGTACTGTTAAATTTTCTGAGTATTAATTTTTATTAACAGGCAAAACTGTTGCTAACAGCACAAAATTCAGCAATTAAATATATCCAGTAACATGCATCGAGCAATTTTGCTTGGATAAATTTGAATTTAAATGAGGGTTTTGCTGTTTGGAATTTTACCAGATCACAGTGCTGCTTTGTTTAGGCCTTGGGAATGTTACTGGGGGACACTGTCAGGGTTGTACCTGTGTAGCACTTTCAGTGCCATCCATGGAGATCAGTGATTATCAGATTTTTTAAATGTAACCTGGCTGAGTTCTCCTGATCACTGACAGGAGTAGGGACACAGCCAGCCTTGGAATATCTTTCCCTTTACTCACCAGGACATAATTCTTCTGAAGTATTAATGCAATTGTAGACTACATTCTTCTAGAAATGTGTTAAAGATTTAACTAAGCCAGAACACATCTGGAACGAAGTATTAAGCATCAATCTTGTAGCATATGGGGTGTTTTAGCTTGGATGCTTATACCCAAAAGGAAAAATCATGGCACATCATGTCAGTTCTTGTGGTTGTGTGGTAGCTGGAGATATTAACAGCGAAACCCTTGTAGGTTTACCAATACCACAGCTACAATTGTTTCCTTTCTTTTTAGGCTGCAGCAGGGCCTCTTTGATGTGCCCTGTGTTTTTGACAGCTTTGGAGCTAGACAGGTATTCAAACACTGCCTTATATAGTTTAAATGACAAATTCAGAAGGACTGATCAGTCACAAAAGACTTTTCTTTTTTTAAATGCATGCAATTAACCAGTCATTAATTGCAGCGGGGAAGCATTTGTAGTGTGCAAAGCAGCGGGTACGAGGTGATTGTATTTGAGAAGTACCTGCAGGAGGTTTGTTCCTGGTGTACCGTTTATTCACACAACACTTAAGTTCACAGTTTTCCCTGTCTTTAGTCAGTTTTTGTCCTGACGTTTCTGTCTCAATAATGAAAGAAAACTAATGAAGTCTCATGCCTTACTTATTAGCTTGGTTGTGCCCTGCTTTAGTTTTTTACCTGCCCTGAGCTGCCTGCTCTAAGGCAGCCAGTCTTAAAACTGCTGA
Source organism: Grantiella picta (assembly GCA_013397955.1). Classification (NCBI taxonomy): domain Eukaryota; kingdom Metazoa; phylum Chordata; class Aves; order Passeriformes; family Meliphagidae; genus Grantiella; species Grantiella picta. Next base: position 794,230 of record VZRM01005608.1, read on the forward strand.
AATTACCCCAAAAACTTTGCATGGGATGTTCTCTTCATGGGTCTGCTGAGTTCAGAGCGGGTGTGAATGGAGCAGCAGAGCCTGGCTAGAAATCCCGAGACCATTCAGGTGTGAGATCTTAAACTGGAGTGCTTGGGAAATCTGTCCAACCAAATCTGGGTGCTGGTAGATGTCAGCACTTCCAGCCACGGGTGATGATGGAGTTTGGGCTTGCCAGATCTATTTCTTGTGTTTAGGCCCAGTTTATGTGCTGAACAACGCTCCCTGAATCTTTTTCTAAATTGCTTTGTAGCTGAATGCAGATGTTCGGTGGACACAAGAGTGATCAGCACACCTTGATAGCAAATTTTCATTTTAAAATTCTGAAGCCACTGATTTGATATTTCTTGCCAAGAACAACTATAACCATAAACAATGCAAGCACATGAATACTTCTCTACAGTGGGTAAACTCTAACCTGACTGACAGAGGTGGGATGGGGGCTGTGCTGTGTGTGTTAACAATTATTTTGAGAATTATTCAACGTTGTCCCCAAGAAATTCCTCCATTTCTATTCAGCATGCCAAGATATATCTGGAACCCTTTAAATAATTTCAGCTGATGATTTTCCTCCCTTCCTGGAATCAGATTTGGCATTTATATTTTGGATCAATCCCATGGCTGGAGCCTGCTTCAAAGCTCGTGGAGCTGATAAGGCTGTCATTGACTTCAATTGAGTTTGATTCAGGTACCTGGGAAAGGCAGGGGGACTAAATCATAACAGCTGGGTGTCTCACCCTTAGCTGGCAGATAACAGAGATCATGAGCTCAAGGTAAGGGGGAGACTCCTTGAAGGACAGGAGATTCCCTGTGAGAAATCCAAGAGAGTTGGAGGCAGCTCTTCCAAACATGGCAAATCTCCAGAGAAATAAGCACTGTGTAATGCTGGAATTAGTCACTGCAGCCAGCAGTGGCCAAGACACACCAGAGTTCTCTGGCTGCCTTAAAAAGAGACTTCCAGCGCCAACAGGAGCATCTTGTCTTTGCCTGTTGCTGCTTGTTTGGCTTTTGCACCCTTTTTTGCTGGCACAAGCATTGGGGCAGCACATTTGGGTTAAAGTATGTTAATCCAGCTCGATTGTCCAATCCTCTGTACGGGGCAGACATGAGCTGGGCCACATTTCCAGGTAGGAAGTGCAAATGAAGGTGGAAGTGGGGCAGAACTGTGTGTCCAAAGAGGGGCAATGGAGCTGGGGAAGGGTCTGGAGCACAAGGGAGCAGCTGAAGGAGCTGAGGGGGCACAGCCTGGAGAAAAGAAGGTTCAGAGGGGACCTTCTCACTCCCTATGACTCCCTGACAGGAGGGGGCAGCCAGGTGGGGGTCAGGCTCTGCTCCCTGGTAACCAGTGATGGGGAAGAGGAAATGGTCTCAAATTTCACCAAGGGTGGTTTAGATTCGATATTAGAAAATAATTTAATCACTGAAAGGGTGGTCAGGCACTGGAACATGGCTGCACAGGGAAGTGGTGCAGCCACCAGCCCTGAAAGCGTTCAAAAAGCCACGACGATGTGGTGCTTAGAGACGTGGTTTAGTGTTGGGCTTGGCAGTGCTGGGTTAGTGCTGGACTTGATGACCTTAGAGGTCTTTTCCGACCTTAATGATTCTGTGATTACTTCTGTCAGAGGATGTCCCGTTTCATTGTCTGCCTGAAGTGAGTGTGAAGCATGGGCTGTGGTGCTCCAAGGCCAGTAGCTGACATAACTACCCACAATTAGGTCCTCTGACAGACTCAGCTGGATCTGTGCCCCTGATGAAAACGCTGGAGATTCATTATTTTTATCATCATGGCCTGAACATAGATTTCTAAATAAAATGCATCAAAACCCATGTCTGAACTTTTGTTTTGGCTGCAAATTTGCTAACAATGTCATAAACCAGTGTGTGAACTTTGGCTTGCCTTCAGTATCCCCGGACAGTGAGGCTGCTGGAGAAGAGAGATTATTGTGGTCTGGACTTAATCTGCCTCACATTCATCTCTGGAATCCAGTTTGCATTATCTCCCGTAATGTGGGTTCAAAGCAACACCTGTCTCCCAAGTAGGATTTAAAAGTGAAGTATCAAATAGCATTTCCCCCATTTTCCTAGCTGAGTGAAATACACATTGAAAAACAGCCAGATACTCATCGAGAGGCAAAGTGTCCCTGTAACTGATTCCAGACCTGTGCTCTCTGCCTCTCCAGGGCTCCAGCTTCTACCCTCCTTACCAACACAAAATACCTGGTTCTGCTGGTCTTGAACATTTTCACTGACATTAGGAGTGAGATCAGACCCTGGAAAAGACTTCAAAAGACACATTTGACACATATTTAAGCCAATGCAGGTCTTTATCTCCACTAAATACACACAATTGTTTCACCCTTCAAAAGTTCCACATGGAGCATTTTGCTGAATCGGAACTTTAATAATTTTGAAGCAAAGGGAAGTAGCAGTGGATAAAAAAAGAGGAGCTTCACTTTTTCAATTGCATGCAAGCCTTTAGGTGAGTCATCTCCCCTCCAGCGAGCACCATTAGCTTTTTTATGTATTTAAATGAGGTGACTTTAACCAATTCCTGCTGCCTCAGGCATGACTGTGATGCACACAGTAGGTGAAAAGGTAAAAAAATGGGTATGAGCAGCATTTTACAGCATCACTTCTGCTGCTGGTGTGGTTACTTATAGTGGGTTTGATTATTTGCCAGTTGTTGGAGGGTGTTGTCTGGTTTTATTGTAATTTATTGAGAGATGCCTTAGTGTCAGGGTTAGAGAAGTCTTGCTTTCAACTCAAAGGTTTTTCACATATCGGATTAGACAAGGTCTGCCTCATTAGATGACTTTCAGGTTTCCAAGTTACAGCCATGACGCTGATGTATTTGGATTCCTCAAAGATTCCTCAAAGGAGATGCAAGCACGTCTTACAGGATCATTTATGTGCACCGAAAGCATTTACGAATTGCGGCACAAGGAAACACAGACTATTTTATTATTTATTCAGTTCATGCATCAGATCTTTTGCCAAGTACATGCTACTGGTAAATGCCTCACAGGATCAGACAAATGTGTGTGTTAGGTTCCCCTCTTCTCCCACTCCCTCTCCTCTCCCAGGACAGAAATGTGGGGTCTATTTTGTATAATTATCAGGCCAGTAGCATTTTTAAGTGTGTTCTGCAGCTTAGGTGAGACTGTGGCCCCAGTGAATTTGAGGGGAGATTTGGCTTCAGCTTCAATGGACCTGAGATTTCCTTTCCTCTCCTCTCCTGTCTGTATTTGATGAGCCTTTCTGTCAGGAAAAGAAAGAGATCCGCTTTTGAAAAATAGTCATGGATGCTTAATAAAGCTGAATGAGCCAGCCAGGATTACGTTTTTAGCTCTATAGCCAGCAAAATCTATTCCAGAACGAATTCTGATTAAAAGAATCCCCTGGTTGAACCTCAGACACAAAGGCACCCCTGGAGTAATTCAACTGTATGATATATTTATTTTTAAAAAAACCTAATTATTGCATTGATCTTTGTAATATCTGTCTCTTGTGTAAAGCATTGATTTCAAAGCTGTCTCTCTCTTATCTGTAATTGTTCATGAATTATCTTAGGGCTTGGGCAGGACTGTCACTGTAACTGGGTCTTAAAAAAAGAGTGAGTTTACTGACCACATTAATTAAGCTTCATGGCAGACAATAACTATAAATAGAAGTTAAATTATTCCTTAGATAGTGATTCTCCACTTTTTTTCTTAATTCTGAGTCAAACAAATCAATCTCTAGCACAGAAAAGTTATCCATCCTTGATCTGTGCTCCAGCCAAGCACTTCCAAGGGTCTGGGGAGAGGAAGGGTCTTTCATTAGACCATATAGGTGGAGAACACAGATATTTACAAAGTCCTGAACTCTGAAACTCACATCCCTGGGAGGTGTTCCAGCTGGTTTATTCAAAGGTTCTCTCCCTTCAAACTGCTGCTTCTACATGCTTAGCTCATCCTGGCTCCAACAGTTACTCACGGATTTGGGTTCCCTATTTTCCTGGTGCTTTAGTTCAGAAGAGACAATGCTGGTCATCTTTACTTCAAGTTTAGAGGAAAGCAAGACAAAACCAGGAACAGCAGTTTGGTAGGAACACCCTTGAGGTGTTTCACCCCACACAATAAATGGTCAATCATTGCTTTAGAGGACCCTGAGCAGTTTCTGTCCCAGTTGTAGCAGATGTTTAGTCACAACTGTGTAATATCCTTATGAAAAAGGATATTTTCCAGGGGAGATGCCAAATCTTCAGCCCTGTCCTGGATTAGCAGGTCCAGGCATTTGGTCACACATTTGCCAGTCCCAGAGATCAACTACCTGGCATCACTCTGTTGCCTGGAAAGCCCCCAAATTCTAGTGAAGACAATATTTGGCTCTGGCTTCCTGCCTGGTGTCTAGATAGGAAGGTGGGAGTAATTGGCCATTCTCTACCTCATGGAGGGATTATAGAGCAGGGAAAAAAATTATTTTATGCATTTCATGCTTGTTATAGCACATCCTGTGGATTTTATAGAATCACAGAATCATTAAGGTTGGAAAAAACCTCTAAGATCATCAAGTCCAAACATTAACCCAGCACCACAATCATGTTCACCACTAAACCACGTCCCTAAGTGCCACATCCACACAATTTCTGAACACTTCCAGGGATGGTGACTCCACCACTTCCCTGGGCAGCCTGTTCCAATGTTTGGCCACCCTTTCAGTGAAGAAATTTTTCCAAATGTCTAATCTAAACCTCCCTTGGTGCAACTTGAGGTCATTTTATTCTGTCATTCTTAATAACGGCAATGTTACCAAAGTCCAGAGGAAAAAAAGGGGTCCTTGAACCTGCAGTCAATATAAAATATCCCACCCAATCCTAAATCACATTAAGCTGGGGGTGAACTTAATCATGTGGGTGAGGATAGAACAGTGAATTTGATTTCCTAGCCGGTCCTGTAATACGTTGTTAGCAGCAAAACAACCCCTCCAGCTCTGTATTTAACTTCCTTTCGTTGCAGATGCCTTTTGGTTAACAGCAAGGATCTGATTTAATTTTACAGTTACCCGGTGACCACAGGACGTGGATTGTGCATCACCAGAGAATGCACAAACGTCTGCCTGCCTCCCCTTCTTCCAGCAGGAGCGAGGCATTGCAGGAGTGTGGCCAAGCCCCTGTGGCTGTGACTGTAATTGAAAAAGCTGCTGAATCAGCCAGAAAGACATGGGTTCATAGAGCAACTTGAGCCAGGCAGACACATGTCCTTGGAAGCACCAAGCAAAAAGTGACCACAAATAGTGGCGTGGCCAGGAGAGGTCAGGAGATGTCAGCTGGGTGGGAAGCACCTTCCTACCTACCAGGACAGTGGTTTACATCTTTCTCAGGAGAGGAAGAGGAGGGGCAGGCACTGATCTCTTCACTGGTGACCATGACAGGACCCGAGGGAATGGCCTGGAGTTGTGTCAGAGGAGGTTTAGGCTGGACATCAGGAAAAGGTTCCTCAGTCAGAGGGTGGTTGGGCACTGAACAGGCTCCCCAGGGAAGTGGTCACAGCACCAAGCCTGCCAGCAGTCAAGGAGCATTTGGACAACACTGTCAGGCACAGGGTGGGCTCCAAACCCAGCTCAGGCAACTGCTTCAGAAGGCAGTCAGCAGCACGGATCAGCCTTTCCCCACCCATACCCTTGGTTTGGGGAGCAGGAGCCTGGGAACAGCTGCACGGCGCTGAGAGCCTGTCACAGCCACAGCTGGAAGCAGTTTTCCTGCAGAGGCTGAGTGCAGCTTCCAAGCCCCAGGGTGGAAGGAGGATACTGCAGTGAGGCAGGGCAAGGCAGAGGAAGGGAGGGAGACAAGGAGCTGTAATAAAGTGCACACATGTGCATGTGTGAAGGAATGACCTGACACGCAAGACGTGTGCCAGCAGAATTAAAAAAAAAATAATAAAAAGTGAGTCCTGATGCTTCTCTGCTCATGTAACACATGCAGGGCTGACCTCAGATGCCTTCTGTCTGGCATCACCACACTCCCAGAGATGATGGGGCTCAGATGATGTGTTTGGTCTTTGGCCACCTCTGGCTCAAGCTCCTCTACAGAGAACTTGGCCCAGTAAAAATCCAGGGAAAGGACAGGCACAGCTGGAAGAGACTCATCATCATGACTCTCTGCTGCTGAGCAGTGCCTGGACCAGGAGCTGCCCAATCTTGCACTGTAGCAATGAGTGACTCGACTCCTCTTCACCTCTTCCCAGGCCAGGCAGACAGGAGCACTTCAAGGAAGAGTTTGGGAGATTCAGTTGTATTTGTCTTTGTTTATTATATCCAGTATCTGTTAAATGAAAAATATCTGAGCAGTCCTCGGGTCTGGATGTGGAGTCCAGAGCTGCTCCCTGCTTGCTGGCTGTCCCTCTGAGGTCACAGGGAGCTCTGTACAGGGCATGGCCATGTCTGGAGCAGCACATCTGTGCAGGCTGGAGGAGAGGAGACTGAGGGGAGTCCTCATTGCAGTTAGAACTTCCTCGTGAATGGAAGAAGAGGGGCAGACACTGATCTCTGCTCTGTGCTGACAGTGACAGGACTAGAGGGAATGGCCTGAAGCTGAGTCAGGAAAGGTTTAGGTTGGGCATTAGGAAAAGGTTCTTCACCCAGAGGGTGGTTGGGCACTGAACAGCTCCCCAGGGCAGTGGTCACAGCACCTGACAGAGCTCATGGAGCATTTGGACAATGCTCTCAGGCACAGGGTGGGATTGTTGGATTTGTCCTGGGCAGGGACAAAAGCTGGATGCAATGATCCTTGTGAGCTCCTTCCAACTCAGGATATTCTGTGAATCTATGATTTTATGATCTGTGCCAGGAGACTAAACCACACCTATCCCTGTCTCTTGCATGGAGTATGTCCATGAGCTTATTAAATTGGTGGTACCAGGATGATATCTATGTCAAAAATTTGCCCTGGCCCCTGCTAATGTCTGAGGAAAGCTTAGGAATCCATGGTGCAAAGTGAGCACGCAACACAGACCCTGGCTCCAGCACACTGGTGACACATGCATGTCATGTTTATGTATTTCATGCTTATTGTAGCACATCCTGTGGATTTTATAGAATCACAGAATCATTAAGGTTGGAAAAGTCCTCTAAGATCATCAAGTCCAACCATCAAACCAGCACCACCATCATGTTCACCACTAAACCATGTCCCTAGAAGTGCCACATCCACACAATTTCTGAACATTTCCAGAGATGGTGGCTACACCACTTCCCTGGGCAGCCTGTTCCAGTGTCTGGCCACACTTTCTGTGAAGAAATTTTTCCAAATGTCTAATCTAAACCTCCCTTGTTGCAACTCGGGGTCATTTCCTCTTGTCCTGTCCTTGTCCCATGGGAGCAAAGCCTGACCCCCCCAGCTCCACCCTCCTGTGAGGGGGTTGTGCAAAGCCAGAAGGTTCCCCTTGAGCTTCCTTTTCTCCAGACTAAGCCCCACCAGCTCCCTCAGCCACTCCTGGTGCTCCAGACCCTTCCCCAGCTCAGATGCCCCTCTCTGGACACTGTCCAGTCCCTCAATGGCTCTCTTGTCATGAGGGGTCCAAAACTGGACGCTGGATTCGAGGTGTGGCCTGACTCTACAGCTTGCAGCAGGACACCTGGACCACATCTGCTGTCCTTCAGGCAGTGCCAGGCGTTGGCTTCCCTGGCTGTGCAACACCACAGAGGGACTAAAGATAGCGTCAGGTCATTTCTCAAAATCACATCTCTTCTTCTATGCTGAGGCTAGAAAATGGCAAATAGGATGCAGGATTTGGCTCCACAGTGTTCACTGTTGTCGTGACTCATGAGTTATTTTTATCTTTTCTGTAACAGAACAAATGGCTGCAGTAATTAATCTCTGTCTGTTCTGACAATGGCCTGGCCAAAACACATTATGTTTTTGCAGACAGTGTAAGAAGAGAAGCACAAAAACATCATGCGTGTGAGTCAGTATTTAAAATATTTTCCTTAGGTTTGCTTTTTTACATGCTTTAAAATATGCTTATGTACTGCATTCAGTGTATTAAATAAAGTTAAAAGGAGCAACAAGTGCTGTTACACAGGTTAGCTACACAGTTATAAATCTCTGTTTTGAAATTCAACCACATGTGAAACAAGATCTAATCAAATCATGGCAATGGCAAAATTAATTTGAGTCTTTTCAAGAGGATCCAATCCCAGTAGAGGACTTTACTCTGCCAAGATCCTTCCAACTTTATTGGATGATAATTATTTCTGTAGAAAGAAATGTTGCAATCAAATGCTCCCCCAACAGTACTTTTGTTTTCTACAGAGCTGGTTGAGCAATGAAAATATTTATTAGTGGAGAATGTATTAACGAGGAATTTGTGGAGAAACAACCAAAAAAACAGTAAGTGGAATTTCCACGAAATATCTCCAGGGCACGATTTTGCCAAGTACACATTTTGCAGATGCCCAGTGCTCCCTGTGGAGTAACAATCATACCCCAAACTCTGTAAACACGTATTTTTGCCACCCAGAATGCCTAAGGGGAAATACCAGTTGACAGTAGTATCAGAGAATCACAGAATGGTTTGGGGTGGAAGGGACCTTAAAGATCATCTCATTCCACCCCCTTGCCATAGGCAGGGACACCTTCCACTATCCCAGGTTGCTCCAAGCCCTGTCCAACCTGGCCTTGAATAATCCAGATCTACAGACCCCAATTCATCTCTGAGCCCAAAGGAGCACGAACTTCATCCTCTGAGTTCAGGCTGCCCCTAATTGTTGGCTGAACTATAAAACTGCTCATCCCATAAGCGTAAATTATGGTTTCTTGTCCCTTCCTATGAAGTTCCACATTCTCATGGTCAAGAGGATATGAACCAGACAAGCCTGTCTTTTAAACTTGCCTCTTGTGACATTCTCTCATGGGACTTACACAAACACATACTAAAATAAGAAACATCCATTTTCCATATCCATTACTCACTATTCATGTACTCTCTGAACAGTCCTGCCATCTTCCTATTTAATAGAGTTTTTCTTGCCATGATCCATGAGATAAGACAATAATTAGTCCTTAATCACTTGAAGTCTATTGCCCAGAAGGACATTTGTATAACACCATCATTTTTGAGCTCTTCGGGAAAATAATCCACCAAGTCTCTTGTGGTAGTAAATATGATGCTTTTCCTTCCTTCAGACTTTGTAAAAGTGAGAGAAAAGCTTGTTTATGGCATTAATTCTTTCATTTTTGTTTATCAAATCAAATTAAATAGTCTTTTCTGAAGTTGTCTTTTTTTTCCCACCTATGGGAAAAAATGCAGGCTACATATCCAAGTCCTTCCAGTGCTGAGGTATCTCTATTTTGTTAAACAGAGACAAATTTCTTCTCTTTCCAATTTACAGAGACTTTGGACTGATGTATTTTCTGGAGTTTCATGGAACTGATGTGTTTGACAGAATTCAGGAGATATTTTTGAACCGTTAAAGGAAAATACACAAATATTTCCTGAATTTGTTTCTTCTTATCCCATAGTTTACATGAACTGTTCAGCAAAGGGAAGCAAAAGCTGAGCTTCAACCAAACCCAGACCAAAGCAGAGCTTCTGGTAGAAACCATGTTGGGATTAAATGATTTCCTTTGGTTTCCATCCAAAACCAAGCTGAACGTGGATTTCTGGGTTGAGTTTCACTTTGAATTTTTGGTTTTATTCAGTTATGAAGAATTAAGTGAAACTTGGGAGGTTCAAACCCTCATTGAATGATCCTGAAAAACGATCTGCAAAACCCCTTGCTATGGAGTCCAATTTCATACCTTTGATCTCCGTGGATGCTGGGAGCAGCACCAGTGTCTCTTCCAACCTATAAAAAACAGGCCAGTGAAGCCACTACATTTTTTTTTTTTAATGTAGAGACTTAGCTCTCCAAGAGGCAGCATCCAATCCCAGTCATCACCCTGGGCCAACTGGAAAGCAGGAAATCCCAGAATTTGCCCTTCTCCCAGACAGGGTCCATCAAAGCCAGTAGGGACCACCCTGAGCATGCCAAGAGGCTAATGAGAAATACGGAGAGGAGCACAACTAAGGGTCTTACTGATTTTTTTCCCTGGGAAGAGGAAAGCATTTGCCTTCCTCAGCTCCTAGATTTTGCTGGAATCACAGGCAGTGCTCTTTGGGCTCCCAGTCATGGTCAGGATGATCCATGAGATCCCAGTTATGTGGGGTGGCTGTCACTGAGCAGCCCATCCCACCCAACGGGAGCAAGAGGACAACTACTGAGCTGGTGGCCATGCAAGTAATGAGCATTTGACTTCTGCTTCTCTACCCTCCAGCTTATTGGGGTGCATTAATCCCATGTGTGTCAGCTTTGGCAGGAGATATGGTACAAGAACTTCCTGCCCCTTCTGAATCTTCACAGCATGTTTTTTAATTGGAGTCATTTCCATGATCCGACTTCAATCCTGACCCACACAATGTTATGATGAAACTAGGGAGGGGGGTAATTGCATCACAGGCTGAGAAGCTTTTGGGAAAGAAGAAGCCTTTGAAGCTACTGTCTCTCCCAAAATACCCTCAGGTACTCCTGTTGGACCCTCCTTAGGGATGTGTGACACATGTCTCCCACTAAAGTCATCTTTATGGATCACGTATTTCCTGCTGCCTCGTGTTTTTATTTTCTTCTCCCTCTTCAAATACTTCCTGCCTTTGGCTGTCTGTGACTGAACTCCCTGGGGCCTTAATAGTCTTGGAATCTCTCCACTTCTATAACTTCATTTTACTATTTAGGAGAAAGTTTGATTCATCCCCTTAAAACCAGAAAGAGAATAAAGGGGGGGGAAAAATCCTATTCACTCAACAGCAAAGGAGCAAGATACAAAACTACAAGATTATTCTCATTCAGCTATTACTGGCTTTGGAGTGCATTTCATTTCACTGTCTGCTCAGGCCTTTGTAGCCACCATCTGATTGAACATTACTTATACTGCATATTATAGACACTAATGAGAAAATGATTCTAAATTGCCCCTAGGGATGGTTATGATTAAACTATTTGCCTTTGCTTCCTCTAGTAAATTAAAGCAACCAAAAGAAAGAGGGGGGAAAAAAAAGCTTAATCTGGAAAGCAGTCAGAATAACGGCTTGGTAAAGTTTCTAAATTCCTAGGAATGTTTTTACCTCTAACCTGGCGATAGGCTGTGTATTTCATGCTGCAATTTGAAGCTAAAGCTGTGACAAATATGTGACATGGGGAAGCATTTTGGAGGGCTGAATTGGGCATGATTTTCTGTGTTGTCAACCAGTTCGAAGCCCTGATCAGCTTTAATTGCAGCCGACTGAAGCCGCTAAACCCCTCTCTGCCACCGAGGAGCTCCTCCAAGGCGTCAGGCGTCTGTCTCTTAAAAAGAGCATTTCAGAGCCTCACATACACGGAGCCTCATTCAGATGTTTTATTTAAACTCTTAAATCTTTTGAGCTTCGGATGAATAAACAAGTCCCTGAAATGCAATCCATTCTTGCTGGTCAGGGTTTTGCAAATGTTTTTAATGGGGAAGAAACAAAATGTCATTTGTGTTTCCCTTGGCCATTTTAAGCACGGCGGGATTTGGGTAGTCAGGAGCCACGTTCGATTAGATGTGCCCTGTGTGCTCATGCTCTGGGACTTTAGTGGGACTTTTATCCGTGATTGTCCATGGCTGTTGAATAATCTGATGAATTGATGAAAAATGTGCAAACTCTGTGGGGCTAATTGCCAGGTCACACAACTTCTGGTTAAAATATCGGCACTGACAGACCCCAGAGAGGAGCCCATGCCTTTCTGGTGGTCCCCAAGTCTCTGCAAGGTGGTCCCCTTCATCTTCACACTCTCTAACCAGGACAGTCTCACTTCCATCACCCAACCCAACACGTTGGAGTCGATTACTCCTTGTGGTTTGTGGGTTTGGTACCAGTGACCGGGAAAAACCCTGAGCTGACCTGTCTGCCAACACCCCAAAGCACCTCAGCCTCTGTGCTACAGCCTGAGACATGCACAGCCCCTGTGCAAGAGCTTCTCACCAAGCCTTGCAGGAACCCTGGGGCTCCCTCAAAAGGTAACAAGGTGCAGAGCTTAGAGACCCAACAGAACAACCAAATGCTGCATTGCTGAGTTTTACTGTAGAGCTACTAATGATTCTACACCTCAGCTTTCAAGAGTGTGTTCTGGGTTTATTGTCTCTATATCACAGGGACATGAAAAAAAATTATTGTGAGATCATCTGCATGGTAGCTGAGGTCACATGGAGCTTCAATAGCTTGGGATGAGAGAAACCTGCTTAATTTGGGTTCCACATCACTGTGGCCCAATCTGTGTCAAGGCTATAGGTGTCTAATTAATTGGTTCCCTTGAAGGAAGCCCTTTCTGTGCACGTACAGTCAATAGTGAGAATAAAAAACCCAAACACAACTTTGAAGGTTTTGTGGGGTACACAAGTACCCAACCCACCTGCTCACTGTAGGAGGCTTTTCCCTTTAGAGTCTCTCTAAGCTGCTCCCCATTAACTACCCAAAGAAATGTGACTCTTGGTGGCAGAAATATCTCAAATTTTGTTGTTAGTTAGATGCCCAAACAAGACAGGATTTGGGCTGCCTGTCATGTCTCAGTGCTTCACTGGCCCTCAGAGGGTGGTGAGGCCCTGGCACAGGGTGCCCAGAGAAGCTGTGGCTGCCCCTGGATCCCTGGAAGTGTCTAAGGCCAGGTTGGATGGGACTTGGAGCAACTTGGTCTCATGGAATGTGTCCCTGCCCATGCAAGAGGGTTGGAATGAGTTGATATTTCAAGTCCCTTCAACCCAAACCACTCTGTGAATTTATGGCTCTTGGTTAACATGGATAAAGTCTAATTTCATATTTTTGACTGATACAGGTATATCTGCACCACCAGGCCACTCCTGTGGACTCTGGACCTTGTGTGTTTCTGTCCACGAGTGCAGTGGGGTGGAATGAGAGACAGGAGGAGACAAGACTCTTCTGGACATTGTCATAACAATGAGACAACCCAGAATTGTCACTTAAACGTCCTGTCCCCTTGTGCAGAAGGATTGTGGCTTTGGTGGCAGAAATGCACTTTCAGCTGACCCCAGGCTCAAACCCGAAGGCAGAATGTTCTTTGTTTCCTCCCCACACTGCTCCCTCCCTATAACTGGAAGGTTATGTGTTTCTTAGCTACTGGTCAGACTGGTGGTGCCTGCCAAGAAGCTTTCAGGGAATTTCCTCACTATGTAACAAATTTATGAGTCATATGAAAATCTGGGAAATGATTCAACCAGCTGTCTTTCGTTGACTCAAAGATTTTTACAACACCTCGGTGCCTCATCTTTGATTTGAGCCAGCAGAATGGTTTATTGTAACATCAAATGGTCTTATGTTCACTGGAAGGATGCTTCCTACTACCAAAAAAAAAGACAAAGAAAAAGCTGTAAAACTTTTGAAGGCAGCCTGTCATTAGGTGAGGGATGCACAGAGCAACTGTGCTCATTCACTAGGAACTGATGAATGTGGCTGGATTGTGCTTCCCTCCAGGATGGCTCTGGCTGTCACTGAGCAGTGTGGCCTTTCTGCATGGCAAGAGTCAGGCTTGCAGAAAATTTTGTTCATATTTGGGTTTCAATGGCTATTTCAACAAATTTTAGCAAATCCTGACTGAGCAGCAACACAGCTAAAGCCAGGGAATGTTGTTCTTGTTTCGTAGCCTTTCCAGATGGGAGAGGCAGGAAGTGGATGAGGACCTTTCATCACCGTGGAAGATGCTCACTGTAGGAGACAGTCAAAAAGAATATTCTTTCCATCTTCATTTTTGAGAAAAATCACGTGGCGCTGCTCTTTGCTGTGCTGGAATTGCTGGCAGCCCTGAGCAGAGATGCAATGGGCAGCCTCATCTTACAGGTGATGCTATGCTTTTTAAAAACCATGTAGGTGGATAAATCCATGGCACTAGAGCTAATCAGTGAGTGGGAAGCAGAACAGAAATGATTCTTCCAATAAGAGTTAAATAGCTGCAAACAGAAGAAAAACTGGAATTTATTATTCAAAAGCTAAACTGACATTCTACATAAAATATCCAAATGAATTTAATTATTAGAACCATGTTGCCAGCATGAGTTTCCACGTCCCTGAAAACAATCTGCCACACAAAGAACTGCTCACAGTAGCCCCAAATCCTTCATTTTAGACAGTAAATTTCCCAGACAAAATCATAGAATTATTTGGGTTGGAAGGCTTAAAGATCATCCATGGGTAGGGACACCTTCCACTAGACCAGATTGCTCAAAGCCCCACCCAGTCTGGCTTTGGACACTTCCAGGGATCCAGGGGCAGCCACAGCTTCTCTGGGCAACCTGTGCCAGGGCCTCACTGCCCTCACAGGAGAGAATTTCTTCCTAATGTCTAAATCTCAATCTACACTACTTCATCTTAAAGGCAGTCCATACAAATGACTGTAGCCAGCAGCTCTCAGCAGAGCTGGAACAAATGAATCTGTCACAGCTCTCACCCAGCACTTTGCAGGTGCAACGTGGCTTACAAATCTCAAAATGCCTTGTGTCAGCACCTGGAGAATCCACTGTACCAACGGGAGAAGGCAAATAAAATATACTTGAAACAGACAGGACAAGAAAAGGTTCAGAGGAGAGCAGTATTATTTTGATTTATTGAGGGTCACAGCTTGTATTCAGTGAGCTGAACCACCCTTCTGAGTCCAAGCACTTAATGCAGCTCTACTCTCTGGTATTCAGGTAAGCAGTATAAATCCTGGTCAAAGTTTTCATCCATATCACAAATAGACATAGACTTGCTTGCATGAAACTCCTGTTTCTATCCATTTCCAAAGGATACAAAGCTGGGGATGGTGGAGGATGAGGGAAATAGAAATTCAGGGCAAAGAAAAAGAAATCCTAAATGGTGAGATTGTCTCGTGACTATTTTTTGGTTAAGAATTCCCCTTTCATCTTTCCATCCCCTTCCCACTGAGCAGCATTGTGGCTTCTGTTTGTAACAGGGAGAGAGTGCAAAAATATCTGACTTCGGGGGATTTGGCAAAGGTTCTGGCCTTGAACCCAGCAGCAGATACAGAACACTTGTAACATTCAAAACAGGCCCTCTTTTTCTTGACCTCTGTGATTTTTATTGCTTATCTGGGTATACATAATCATTTTAAGATGTCTCCCCTTACCATAAAATAACCATGAATTATTTTTAAAAAGGTAGATAATAAACTTCAGAATAACTCTTAAATGTACCCAAGCAGACAAGGGGGAATGTGAGGTTGCTGTCATGAAGGATAGCTTCTGGCAACTGATCTGAGGGAGCCACTAATGATTTTAATTAGCTTTTGGAAGCACAATCCACCCATTCTGAAGCCAGTGCCCTGCTGGCAGCGACGACGCTTTGGAAGATCGACAGCATAAAACATTTTCTGTAATGAGACCTCGTACAACTCCATGTGTCAAGCAAGGAGTGATCTGTCTCCAGCAGAATTGCAATAGGAAAGCTGTAGCTGGAAGGTTTTCCAGCTGTGGACTTCCAGCAGGTAACACACATTCTCCCCTGGGGAATGGGGGATTAATGACCAGGCACCAAGGTCTGGCGCCGTCAGGTGCAAATCCAAAAATCAGCCTTTCCTCCTGGCAAATCACTTCACCTCCTAATTTATGTCTTCTCTTCAGGTTATAGGCTTCTCAGAGGGATGTTAATCTCTGCCTACACGTTTGTACAGAGCTTAGGATGTAGTAAGGGATTAATCACTGTTGGGGCTATCATCCTACAGGAACAGGAATGGTGATGTAGCAATAAATTGGGCAAAGCAGCAGTAGATGCTGATACCTTGGAGGTGGTTGGAGTGAGGACCAAAGCTGGATCACAGTTCAGGAAGGAACAGTGAATCTGTTCTAGTGAGGAAACTGCAATAGGAAAAGATATTTGTGCTAATAAAAGACAAATTTAAGCCTACATGAAAGACCTTTACCTACATGGCTTTAGGATGAAGGAGGGTAGATTTAGATTAGATGTTAGGAAGAAAGCCTTTACTCAGAGGGTGGTGAGTCGCTGGCACAGATTTCCCAGATAACCCATGGCTACCCCATCCTTGGAATTGTTTCAAGTCAGGTTGGACAGAGCTTGGAACAACCTGGTCTAGTGGAAGATGTCCCTGCCATGGCAGGGGTTGGAATGGATGAACTTTGAGGGCTGTCCCAGTCCAAACCATTCCTTGTTTCTCTATCCTTGTGCTCCACAGGTGACAGCTGCTGCCCTCCCAGCCTCTGGAGTACGTGAAGCATTTCAGAAGAGAGAAGGAGGAACCAGTAGATGCTAAGGTGGAGTCATCAAGAATTTTGAGCTCAACATGACTATATGCTGAGTGATGGAATAATAGGTAGATATTGGACATAATTTTTAAAACAAATCAGATCAAAGAAAAGAGGAATTGACCAGGATTTTCACTAAAAATGCAAATTAAATCTGGGCTTAGTTTTTTCTACAACTTAGAAAAAAATCTGGGTTCCTTTTCTACTTTCTATTATAAATCATCAGTCCCAGAGCACATGTTTAACTACTTTGTTGAATCAGGGTCATTATGAATAAGAGCCTGGCAATGCTCCTCTGTTAATGAGCTTCCAGGAAATGTACAATTGTTTTTAGAAGAAGTCTAATGAAGACGGATTTGTAGATCTCATTTGATGCAGCCAGAAAAACCAAAGTCATCAACTAAACAAAAGCATGGGAGTAATTTTTTGTGTGTGTGTGTGTCTGATTATCCTTCCAGGAGTGCTGGTGTGTAACGCTTTCAAACTTTCATTGAACTTTACTCTCTCGCTCCAGGCGATTATTTTTCCTTGATGTCTGATGTTGAATGATATACGTGCACCTGTGTGATAATGGCTGCTTGGATATATCTTCACTGAGCTGGGAAAACCTGGGACCTCACCTCCACACTTAACCATTTGATTACTTTTATGGCTGTGGTACAGATCCCTGCACTAAAAGCTACCGGTGGAGCTTACATTTGTCAGGGGAAATGTGGGTGTTTTATCATACCAGCTGTTTAAAGTCTCCTACAACTTTGCAAACTGCTTTAAGAGCCCTTGCTTTTATCGCTGCTCAGACTTCCAAGCAGTCGCCAGAACAAAGGAAGGAACAGCTGGGAAGTTTTAAAAGCAGCGATGTTTGCCGTTGAACTCAGGTTTAAGTACGATAATTAATAAAACTTCCCCTCCTCTTCCACCTCATCTCAGAGCACAATCATTTTGGAACAGGACTTCTCGCAGGCCCCTTCTGCTGAGTTTCAGCTGTTATATTTCCCTTTTCCAAACCAGCAATTTTTTTTTA
Source organism: Grantiella picta (assembly GCA_013397955.1). Classification (NCBI taxonomy): domain Eukaryota; kingdom Metazoa; phylum Chordata; class Aves; order Passeriformes; family Meliphagidae; genus Grantiella; species Grantiella picta. The sequence goes on from VZRM01005608.1 coordinate 811,590, forward strand.
TTATTATCATGGCACATCCATATTGCTCCACTGTCCCCCATCAACCTGCTAAGAGGATGCATGCTAGGGGCAATCTTGTATTAAGCAAAACCAAATCTTCTGGAATTTCATTCATCTGAGGGAGAAATGCTGCAGAGGGTCAGGAATACAGCACTCATGGCCAGGGGAGGTGAGGAACACCTCTCTTCCCTGCAGCCGTCGAAAAATTTGGAACCTCACAGGGGTGAATCCTACAGACTCCACCTATGCCCTATGCAGAGCTGGGGCCTCCAAAGGGTGATTCATCCTGGCTGCCTCAGACATCTCTCTTAGCATGGGATGAATCATCCCCTAACCCTCTCTCACTCCCTCCACAACCAGAAAAAAGATATCTGGCATCAGCCAGGCTTGGAAGCAGCCACCGTTAGGTCAAGTGAATCCTGCCTGGGCAGCACAGTCTGTCCAGCCTGTCTTTCCATCAGCCTTTCCATCACTGGATGGTTTTGCATCCTTTGCACAAGGATGCAAAACAAAGAGCAGCACTGGGATCTGCGAGGATGGGGCTGCACAGTAATAAAGTGTGAAGAAAATTGCTTCCTTCCCCTCTGTGGTGATCAGCGTCAGCTCTGGAGTATGAGAACTGGATTGATGGCTGCTGTAATTTTATCCAAACTGAAGCTGCTGGAGTAGATTTGAGGGGTGGAAATAGTGCTGCTGATTCCTACAAGATGGAGCTGGGCCCTCTGAAAGGACCCAGAGGCTTGAAACAGTGATTGCAGAGAAATGAAACCATGGGATTTTAGCAGGAAATATTTCCTGGAAATATTTAGCAGGAAAGATCATGTTTTCACACAGTCTATTCTTGGAGAGGTAGCAGCAGAAAGTGCAATTCTGAGTATTTCCCAAAATCACTTAGAAGTCCTACTTCCCACTAAATACAAATATAGATATTGAAATACCTGATCTTTTCCTTTCTCTGGCAATAAATGCCAGGATTTGTGGCTTTGGCCCCCAGTTCAGGGCATCCCCATGGCAGCTATTCACTATCCCAGCAGGTCCTCTCTGTGCCATGAACTGAGTCCTCCCTCTTCGGTGAGATGAGTCCTTTATTCCCACAATAGCACATCCAGCTGCAGTTGTATCAGGATCTTCCAGGGATTGTCCTTGCTCAGAAATGACCTGGTGAACTCCCCAAGATGTTCACCTCCCCAAATCCCAGGGCAATGCCATCTGCTCCCCATGGTGACATCCCATATGCCACCAAAGAAATGGATGTGTGAATAAAGCCCGAGAACTTGGCCATTGAGCAGAGCTTTGTTTCACTGTGGCCCCACAGGCTTAGGGCATTTTTGGAAAGGAGAACACTCAAAGTACCTCAACAAACACAAAATACCTGTGTTTCCCAGCAGTGACTTTTCCAAGATAGTGGCAGCAATGCTTCCGACAGACAGCATTTACAAATCATTGTTAACTAAACAAAGCTCTTTAAAGAGAATCACCCCAGGGCACTCTGGCCTCTGTTAAAACAGACTTTTCAAAAGCATTTATGGACTTAAATAAAACTCATTTCAGAATGCCAGCAAAATTGCCTCCAGGTTGCACTCTGGCTTTGCTACCAGTCTAGTCCTTAAAATTACTCACCAGGAAAGGGAAAGGTTTGGTTTTTTCCCCAGCTAAAGGGTTCCTGTGTGTTCTGCTCAACTGTGAGAGTCCTACCAGAATGCAGCTGGCCAGATGTGGGTGGCTGAGATTTGATGCAGTGTATATACCATATTTTCATTATTATTATTATTTTTATTATAATGTGTATTACAACCTTGCCTGTAAATTTGCATAGTCAAAGGATAACAATTAGAAATGTTGTAGGGTAGGGACTGAGGCACAGTGAGAGCAAATGGTTTGCCCTGGGACACACAGGAGGTTGGTGGCAGAGCTGGGAAATAAGCTCAGCTTTCCTAGAACCAAACCAACCTTTTTAGGTCTGACTACAACATTTTCAAGGTGTCCATCACACTGACATCCAAGAGCCAACCTAGACAGAAACTACTGTGCTCTGGAAGCTGTTCTTTATCCTTCTGCCAGTAAATAAAAAAAACCTCATCAATAAGGGCGGGAGAAATCGTTGCAGAAATGCATTTGCTGGTAACTTTCACTCTCTAGCTCATATTGTTAACACACATAACTCCAAATGCTGGATAGCAGATGGAAATACTCATTGGCCTGATGGATTTATGGATGTCTGAAGCCTTGTGGCAGTACATATTGCCTTCAGAACAACATTTTCTTCACAGTGAGCCAAGTCCTGGTGCAGTTGAAGTTATTGGAAGTTTTGCCACTAGCATTAATGAGATCAGGATTTGGATTTGTGTCTGCAGAGACAAAAATAACACACTGTTGCAAATTGGAAAGTAAGAGTCAAATTAAATGGGGTGAGACTGAGAGAAAGAGAGAGAGAGGGATTGATGCTTTGGTTAGATTTAGGATGGAGATTTGCCCCATCTCTGTGTCTCCTTGTTCTAAAGGAGGCAGTCCCACAACCATACAGATCCCCATTTGGCCAAGGAAAAAATGTTGGTTTATCTCCCAGCAATGAGATGTAACCCCAGTCCCTTCCACTGGTGACCAAAAGCTGTCCCTGGTGTGGCATTTGCCTCGTGCTCTCTGTGAAACCAGGTGTTGTTCTCTGCCTTGCTTACACCATGTAAAAATTCTCAAATTCAAGTGTAAGATGGACACATTGCTAGATCATTCTCTTCTTGCAGGTAACAAGTGATAGGAAAAGAGGAAATGACCTCAAGCTGTGCCAGGGGAGGTTTGGATTGGATATTATGAAAAATTTCTTTACTGAAAGAGTGGTAAGGCACTCACACAGGCTGCCCTGAGAAGTGGTGGAATCGCTATCCCTGGAATTGTTCGAAACATGTGTGGATATGGCACTTGGGGCCATGGTTTAGTGGGGAACTGGGCAGTGCTGGGGTAATGGTTGGACTTGATAGTCTTAGAGGACTTTTCTGACCTTAATGATTCTGTGACTCTAAGATAAAGGGGACTGAACTGAATCTGATCCTAAGAACAGCCCCAACACTTTCTTTGAAATAAACATGTAGAAGAGATGAGACAGAAGCAGAAACAAATGACCAAAGAGTCAGGAGCCTGCCTGACTCACCTGGCAGAGCTGCCCTGGGGAGCATTGTGAGCAGTTCTGACTGGGCAAATAACAAGGAGCACAAGGCATTCTAGACAACTGACCCTTCTGGGGTGATTCCTAGCCAATTTAGTATAAATGCATGGTTGCAAAACTCACAGCAATCTCAACTGGTATCCTGCTGGCAGCCAGGGAGGCGAGGATGCTGCTTTGGTGAAGGTGGGTTTCATAGTCAAAGCAAATTAACAGTAGAGAACAGCAGGACCCAGCTCCTGACAGTGCCCTGGTGATTTTGAGGCTGCTCTGAAACCACCAGGAAAGCTCCAGCTGCATTTGGTAGGGCCAGTGTGGTGTGTCCCTTCCTGCAAGTCACCTCCATCCCCTCCCAGGGATGAAGGACACTTTACTTAAAAAATGTCAGAATCTGAAGCAAAGACTATCCGTCAAGCTCATTGAGCACCTTCAATCTATCTGTAGAGGAAACACCCATTGAGTGCAAGTCTTGTCACAGCTCTGCCTTGAAAGGAGAGACAAAATCCTCCCTCCTGAGCTGCTGGGCTTGGCCAGCTCCAGCTGTGAGCTCACAGCCCCTCTCACCCCGGGCGGAGGGAGACAGTGATGAGGAAATCCCACCCGTGGCTGATCACACGGGGCAGGTGTGATGCCAAGAACATCGTCAGCCGCCTCCCCTGCCAAGTACCTGGGTGCAGCATGAGCAATCACATCCTGCAGATAGCTCCATCAGCGATGAGCACATCCCCTTGGAGATAGGATGGCTGGACATGCAAATGAATGTGCCTGTGAGCCTTTCATGTGCAGAGCTGTAACAGATGTTCAAAGATCATCCTCTGGCACTGAGAAAGTGTCTAGGAGGCCCTGGATAGGAGTTTTCTTGGCACACTTTTTCTTTTTTTCTTTCTTTCTTTTTTTTTTTTCAGATGAGCTGAAGGGGAAAAGTTTCTGTTAGTGATTATTTTCTGTCTGTGAGCAAAGCACTTACGATGATCCCAGCTCATACATCAGGGAATGCCAGCCAGATAAACGCAGCTGTCCTCTTCCCTGTGGGTCCCCATCTCTCAGCAGGCTTTACAAAGACCCAGAAGACATTTTTCTTGGTTACACCAACAATTAAAAACCTGCAGCTGGAAGCACCTCACACTTTTTTCTGACACAAAACTGTCAATCTTGCTGCGAAACTGCAGATCACAGATGCTGCCAACAGGAATCTCAGATGACAGAGGGACGCCCTATGCAGCAGGACCTGTCCTCAGAGCTTGCCAGGGACATAGAATCATGAAAGTTGGAAAAGACCTCTAAGATAATTGAGTCAAAATGGAGACCATAACACTGCTCTGATTTGTAAGTGTGGGCAGAGCACATGAGAACCACAATTCTGTGACACTGGTGGCCAGACATGTCCACCTCAGGTCACCAAGGCTTCAGAAAACATGGCCACTCATTAGGAACACCTAAAGGGTGAATGCCACTGGTGCTGCTTGTGGAGCTCATTGCAAATCTGGCTGGATGTTCCTCCAACCCTTTATCCATGTGCCAAGGGGAGGATGCCCACAGCTCTTCTCTAAGAATCACAGAATTATAGGATCATTAAGGTTGCAAAAGACCTTTAAGATCATCAAGTCCAACTGTCAACGCAGCACTGCCAAGCCCACTCACCAACCATGTCCTTGGTGCCACATCCACACCTCCAGGGATGATGATTCCACCACTTCCCTGGGTCGCCTGTTCCAATGCCTAAACAACATTTCTGTGAAGAAATTTTTCCTAACGTCCAATCTAAACCTCCTCTGGCACAGCTTGAGGCCATTTCATCGTGTCCCTGGTTCCCTGGGGAAACAGCCTGACCCTCACCTGGGTGCACCCTCCTGTCAGGGAGCTGTGGAGAGCAAGAGGGTTCTCCCTGAGCCTCCTTTTCTCCAGGCTGAGCCTCCCCAGCTCCCTCAGCTGCTCCTCATCAGACCTGTGCTCTGGTTGATCTTGCCCATCTCCTCCCATCCTCCCCTCTGCTCTCTCCAGCTGTGGATATATTTGATTTGCAGGTTCATGAGGCTTTGAAGTCCCTATTTACTCTTTCTACTGAGCAGTCAAATGCCTGGCACAAGCAATCAGGATCACATCCAGCCGAGTTTATATTCCTGCTGTGAAACCCTATAGCAACCATTCCAGCTGCCTTATCAAGGACTTCCCATCCCACCACGGGATAATCCCTGCAGGGCACTGCTGCATCCTGCAAAACCTATGGAAGCAAGTCCTGTTTAATTAATTAATGAGGGCTGTTTTGTAGGGCAGCTGAAACATCTTTGGCTCACTCGGTGAGTTTGGCCAGCTCACTGCAGGGCTACCTGACTTGAACTAAAGAGCATTTACCCCCAGGGTCTGAGCTGGAGCCTCTGCAAAACATGAGGACCCTTTTAACTGATTACACAGAGCTGGGAACAGACACCAGCTGCTGAAAAACCTAGACCTTTTTTGTACTGTTTTTGAGCAGAGACAGAGAAGACCCAGAAACAGATAAATAGGGCATAAAAGACAGTTTTCTCTAGTATAGATCAGAAGACCATGGGAAAAATTCACCCACTCCTCCTTCATTTGTCAGTGGTGTGTTTTGAACACCATTTTGGTAAAGGGATATTTCACCATTAAGTTGTAAGGGGAAACCTAGCATTGAATGGACATCAAAGTCAAAGGGAGTTTTGTTCCAGGTGTCCAAAGAAGAGCAGAGCCCCCAAATAGGCTTTTTACAACTTCTAATAAAAACTGGGGGTGGTTTCTCTCAGTTTGCCCTGGTAAAACAGTGATTTCTCTCCCACTCTTCTGGATTTTGCTTTTAGCAATGGGGCTATAGCACTGTAAGATTGTTTGCAGCCTCGTTGAACACGGAGTTTAATTCATTAATGTTTATAAATTGCTTTAAGATCTGCAGCTGGATAAGTGTTTAATAGTCTTATTGCTGTAATATAGATGAATTTGCTAATCTCCCATGTAAATCAGCTTAAAACATTGCCCTGAAATTAACAGCTCTGGGGTTAACAATGGGCTCAACCACACACTAGACTGCAGCACTTATCATATCACAACATTACCCTTATTAATTACACACCCTGCTGTGGTTTTTGGACCGAAATCAGCTACACTTGAGATAAGGGCAGCCGGACAGCGCGGGGAGGAAAGTGTTTGTAACTGCACGACACACGTTAATCGTGAAACTAAACAGATGGCCCACTCACTCATCAGTGAAAGTCCACCAGGGGCTGTAAGAAATAGGGAGATTTCCTATGTAACATAACAATTTGGACATCAGAAGGTTTCGGGTTACAAGATTTTTCTTTATCCTCCACCTGAAACTTTTAAGGGGTAACGTCAGGGAATTCCATCCGGACTGCAGATACTAATCTCGTTTTACGCGGGTTTGATGTGTCTGCTGGGAGTTGGCAGCAAACCCCTCTGACTCTACGTAAATGAACACTGTGCAGCAGATGGGCAAGGCCTCTGCAGCCACTGAGAAGTGTCTGGGGCTCACAAATCCCCCCTGTCTCCAGAAATCCTCACAAGTGATGCGCTCATACAGCAGCCAGACCTGCACTCACTGCATCACGCGCAGGCAGGATGGGTTTAGGGACTGAGGAGCAAATATTCACTTGTTGCTCACCCGTGCATCTCTGTTGGAGACACGAGTGTCAGATCTGGTATTAAAGCTGGTTTCAGGCTGTGTAACCACTAAGCTCACACCAAACTCACTCTGCAAGTTTTGCTTACTCTGAGCAGGGAGCAAAAATAATACCTGCTGCTGGATGGCCTGAAATGAAACCTTAAAAACAGGATAATGGGATGGCCTAAGATTAAAAGTCAATATATAGACTCATGGAATTATTTAGGCTGGAAAACAACCCTTAAGATCATAAAATTCAACTGTTAACCCAAAACTGCCAAGTCCACCACTAAACCATGTCTTCTAAACCCCACCTGCAGTGCTGCAGCCAGGTCTGGGGTCCCCAAATCCAGAAGGACTTGTCCAGAGTAGGTCACTAAGCTGCTCAGAGGGATGGAGCTCCTCTCCTTTGGAGCCAGGCTGGGAGAGCTGGGATTGTTCAGCCTGGAGAAGAGAAGGCTCCAGGGAGACCTTAGAGCCTCTTCTAGTGCCTAAAGGGGCTCCAGGAGAGCTGGAGAGAGACTTTGGACAAGGGATGGAGGGACAGGACAAGGAGAAATGGCTTCAAACTGACAGAGGGCAGAGTTAGCTTCGATTTTAGGAAGAAATTCTTTACTCAGAGGATGATGAGCCACTGGAACAGGTTATGTATATAATTATTTGCTTCTATCCTAATATTTAAATCCCTACTAATGTTTTCGAAACTTGACATGTGATTCCCTTTGAGAACTTGTTCCAGATTTACAGGCATGGTCAGCTCTCCCAGCTGGAGTTATATTTTCAGAGGAGCTCACTTGCTGAGGGGAGGTCGCTCAGACAACAGGCAGGTTTTCAGAAGTGCCCAGTGTGGGGCTTTGAGATATTTTGGAAAAAGGGAATAAGAATCAAAACATGAACTTTGGGTATGAAAATCCAGATTTACGCACCCTTTATCAGTTGCAGACTGAGATTATACATTTGGACTTAATAAAAATTCTTTCTATGAAGAAATTATTCATATGTTTTCATATATTCACCTAAGCAAGTATCTACCATCTTCCTCTTCTGAACACAAAAAGCCATGGATAGTCTTTTCTTCCCATGACATCAAGTTTCCTACAGAACAGTTTGGGGGAAATGAGTTTTTATCTGTTTCTTCAATATTTACAGAAAGAGATTTTTATTTTATTATATTTTATTCTCAGGTGATATGAAATTTCCTTCTCAATCTTGAACATTTTAATTTATCTATGTTCCTTTTAAAATTGACTTGGATTTAATGGAAGCTTTAGAGTTTCTATTTCTGAAATATCAATGAGTATGAGAAAGTTGTTTGTTTAACTTAAATTTTCCACATGTGATAAAATGTTTTCTCAATGAGCCCAAATTTGGAAAATGGAGCTGCAAAATGCAGAAGAAGACGCATCTGTGTGAACTTTTTTCACATGCCTGCTAAAGGCAGATACTGATTTGAGTTTTTGCTGTATTTCTTTCAAGTAGAACAAGAGAGCAGAAGGACCTTCCTAATGCATAAATCAGATGTTCAATACAAGTCTTTCACTAAGATGATTTGTGCCATAAGAAATATTCCCTCTTCAGTTGTCACAGAATCAATCATTAATGGTTTGGGTTGGAAGAGACCTGAAAGATCTCTGAAAGATCATTTACTTGCATACCTTTCCACTACTTTCCATAGACCGGGTTGCTCCAAGCCCCATCCAACCTGGCCTTGAACACTTCCAGGGATGGAGCATCTGCAGGTTCTCTGGGAAACCTCTGCCAGGGCCTCCATACCCTCACAGGGAAAAATTTCTACCTAGTATCTAATCTGAATATTTTCTCATTTAGTTTGAAACATTTCCCCCTTGTCCTGTCACTCCATGCCGTGGATAAAATTCCCTCTCCAGGTCTCTTGTAGCCCATTTAGGCACTGAAGGGGCTCTAAGATCTTCTGAGAGCCTTTCTTCTCCAGGTGAACACCCCCAGCTCTCCCAGCCTGGCTCCAGAGCAGAGAGGCTTCAGTCTTCGGAGCATTTTCATGGACCCACATATGTTTTATGCCTGCACCTGACTGCCAGCAGAGAGGGAACAACAGCAGGGCAAGCACTGAGTGAATTTCACTGCAGCTTTTGTTAAACACTTTATATTTTCTCCTCCTTTCCCTCTCATTCCTCATTTTTAGCTTGCAACACCAAAAGGTGTTGGAACAAAGGCTCTCTGATGTTGTCACATGGCAGAGGGTCAGATAAGATGATCCCACAAGGTCCCCTCAGCCCATTTATCCTCCAGTCCTGTGATATGATTCAATTTCCTGGGGATTAATGACCAGGTGGGGTTAATGGTGCTCAGCTGCAAGAGTAAGCCCCAGCTCCTTTTAGATGGTCAGTGTTCATCCCTGCGTGTCAACCAGAACTTCTGGCCTCTGGGTTTAAGAGCCCTGAAAAAGTCATCAGGCTTTTCCATGGCTACCTGGGTGCATATCCTCCCCCAGAAAAGGGCTGGGAACAAAGCTCAGAAGTAACGACTTCTGGACAAGCACTGCTGCATGTGGTTCTTTTATGTTTTGCCCTGCTAAGCGAGGTGTTAATCAAAGCCCAAATGCTGCAGTCTTGGGCACCTTGCAAAGAATTTCTTGTTGATCAGAGAGGTCTCCATCCAATGCTTTTTCCAGGGGCATGCTGAGACAGCAGGTATTAAATAGTCATTCTTCAGGACAAGAATATATATATTGAAATACCTGTGCCTGCAGCTCAGCCACGGGGTGGGGACACCGGGGGATTGCTCTGGCAAAGCTGGGATGCTGGGATGGAGCCTGAGGACAAAATGCCCAGGAGGCAGCAGGGGTCTTACAACACAGGAGAAGACAATACACCTCAGCAGTCCAACCTGGAGAAAAACTTCACTAGACCTGCATCAGCCTGACCTGGAACTAAATAAAACATTTACTGTGCCCAAACCTGTTATTTATCAGGGTCCAGGATGCTGCCCTCATGCTGGGAATTTGTGTTCCTATCTTGTCCTTGACCTCCAGTCCTGCAAAGTGCATCCATCAGTGCTGAAAGATTTTCCAGCATAAGATCAGAGAATGGTTTGGGTTTGAAGGGACTTTTAAAGGTCACCTAGCCCAACCCCTCTGCAGTGAGCAGGGACCTCTTCAGCTAGGCCAGGTTGCTCAGAGCCCCATTCAAGCATTCCGCCCACCTCCAGCTCTGGGAGCTGCTCCCAGAAGGAGACAGGAGCTGAGCTGGGAAGCAGATTTCTTGCAGCAGGAAAACGAAAGCAGAGCCTGTGCCAGCCCCCAGCAAGCCACAGGCACAATGTCTGATCTTCATGAAATCATCAGCTCTCTGTCCTGGGAATAGGGGCTCAGATAAACCGCCCAGAGGACCTGCTGTGCAAACAGCGGGGAGGGGGAATTTCTTCCCCTTAGCAGGCAAATTATACAGTTTATAAGAAAGATTATTTACCTAAAGGGATTTAGGTATTTCAAACCTTGAGATGTGGAGCATCTGGGCCACGAAGCCCCATTGCCCTGCATGCAGGCAGGGGGCACAGGCAGAGACACCCCCCAGCAGCTACCACGGCTCCTGCTAGGCAGGACAGCTGCACAAAAATGTGCAACTCATAAAGCTGGAGGGGCTCTGCAAGCTATTAGGTAATTAAGCAAAGTGAGGGCTCGGAGCGCCCGGCTGCTCCTTCCAGCCCATGGCTGTGCTCTCTTTCGAGTCTGATTGGATAAAGGATTTTTATTAACTTCATATTTTTGCTTCTAATTTTCCTCCCTTTGCCTTTCATATTGCAGGCCCTGAGCTCCTCTGGTCTTGTGGTGATGTTTATTGGCACTGGCAGGTTGCAACACCCCTGCAGGCTTCCCACAGACAGACCCCAGAGTGCAGACCACGAACCGAGGCAACTTCATACGCTGCCTCTGCTGTGAAATTGCTCAGGCACTTCCCTCACGGTTTTCCTCTCACCCTCCCCACCTTCCCAGCTGGAGCCTCCTCCCCCCAGCTGCGCCTCTCCTTTTCCAGGAGAAGAGGCAGCAGGCTCAGAAAAGCAGCTGGTTTGCTGGGCATCTCCAAATTCGTATTTCTGCTGCTCCTTGAGGCTGTGGCTCGAGCTAGAAAAGAGTCCCTGTGGGCTGCAGTGGCCACCACCTCTGTGTAGGGCAGGACAGACTCCAGACAAGGGCAAGGATGGAGGGAGAGTGGTTTTGAAGCATCAGCAAAAGGTTTGGGCATCTACTTTTGACTCCACCATAGACCTGTTTCATCCTCAAGGTCACATTCTTCCTGGCAACAGAGGGATGGTGGTTGCCCCATCCCTGGAAACATTCAAGGTCAGGTTGGACATTTCAACCTGATCTGGTTGAAAACATCACTGATCACTGATTAGATGATCTTTAAATGTCCCTTCAAACCCAAACCATTCTATGATTCTGCGATTTTTCAGTCAACCCCATCCAACCTGGATACATGGGCAACTTCACTTTGATCCCTTAAACACACTTTTCACTCCCATTATCTCCCAAGTGAGCTTAAAAATGTGGAGATTTATTTTTGTTGCCCTACCGCTGGTATTTGAGTACCTACTACTTGCTCAGAGCTCCCCAGCCTCTCTTTGCAGCAATAAGCACCTTTCTGGAAGCTTTCCACAGCCTGAAATAGTTGTGCCCTGGGATTTATTTAGCCTCCTGCAGTTGCTTGTTGTGCCCCATCGAACAATGGGCTCCGCTTTGCGAGGAGGCTGCATTGGCTAAATTGGCTTTTTCTGCGATGCTCACAGCCACATCTGGTAGCAACAGCTGGCTGCCAGCCCAGCCTCCCCTTTTTGATATTGCCTTGGGGTTTTACTGGTAGTGTCTCTGGACAGTAGGAGGCAGAGAAAGAAGCGACAAACCCCCAGAGTGCCACCAGTGAATCCCAATAAAAGGCGAGCGGGAAAGCGCCTGTCTGACGAGCACGGTGCCCGGGTTTGGTGGCCCTCCAGCTGCTTGTTATAATAGCAGGGGAGTGGCTGGGTCACTCGATGATTTATTCCAGCCCCTTGTCCTGGTTGGAAGGAAACATGAAAGATGTTTTGTTTTCCCGAGCAGGAGATGCGGAGCTCTCCAGCCTCCAAACCTCCAGCCTGCCAGCAGAGCCCGATGCACTCCCCCCATGTGGGATCCATTTGAGCCTGAAAACTTGACAAGGAATGTCACAGCAGCACCAGGATGTTCCCCCATCCAGCACAGCAGCGGCTGTTGTTTGCTCAGCCCTCAGCTGCTGTGCACAATCAAGGCAGCGTGGGGCGTGCAGTGGGCTCTGAAGATGTGTGGGTAATCTCTGCCTGTGCCGAAAGGATGGGCTGTCCACAGGGAGTGCTTTTGGAGCCACACTCGGCATTGTTTAAGCTCCCAGGCATCTTGTCTGGCTCTTTTGAGCCCTCATCCTTTCCAAGCACTTGTAAAGCTTTCAAGCCGAGCCATTTCCACCCTTTTGGGGATGCTGCCATGTTCAGTGGGAGTGCCCCAGCCCAGGCTCAGCAGCCTCTTTAGGCTCCTGCCTTCTTAACAGACTGGATTTAGGGCCCAAAAGGTGATGTCAGATCTGGACTGACACATCTGTGATCATCTGTTGATTTATTATATATTTTAAAGCCCCTGCTCTTTATGGCTCCAAATAAAAGGAGCACAGAGAGACATAACCAATGCCTTTGTCAGTTTGGGAGCAGCTTGAAGCAGTAGTTCTGAGCAGCAGCAGCTGCTGCCTTCACCCAGGGAAGCAGAAAGGTTCCTCTTTGGAGCAGGGCTTATCCAGGGCCCCTCTCAGCACACCTGTGCTGTGGCACTGGCACTCAGAGCAGCCACAGGTGGTTAAGCCTATGTAGTTATCATAAATTTAGTTGAAAGAAGTTGGTCTGTATGTAGGGCATCTGCCGGGAGAAATTCAAATCTGGAGCTCTGTTGGAGGACCTGCACTTGTAGCAGTCTCCTTTATTGTAAATAAATGAGTACAAATTATTCAAATAATTTTAAAAGTTTATTGGAAATGGCAGAGATTTGTGTATCAGGATCTCACTTGGGTTTTGGTTCTAGCGTCACTGCTTAATTCTGAAGGGGCACAGGGTGTGGTGTGAGATAACTCTGAAATATGGGATTACTCCAAGAAAGTAACACGTCATTATTCAAAACCATTTCTACACAGTCCTTTGCAACCTCTGGACCTTGATACAGTCTTGTCTGATCTGCAAATTACTTCAGGGAGGCATTTTTCTGCATTTACTGAGGCTACCTGGTATTGCCACTAATACTTTACAAATAGAAAAGCCCTGACAGGTCGAAAGGCCTACCCAAGTCAAGTAGATTGAGTTCAGCGTTGAATTTCGGGTTCTGGACCTAGGAGGAAACCCAAAAATCAATAAATACTCAAGTGATGTGTTTAGCTGCCTGATCTTTTCCCCTGGCCATTCATCCAATTGTCTCTGCCATAGTGAGAGTCACTGCAATGAGAGGTTTCTCTTACCTGCTGGAAGAAACTTTTCTTCTGGAAGAAGAGAGAAGGCTCCATCGTGTCAAATGGCAGCCCCCAAGGGAAAGGCAAAAGGGTAGTCTGGTGAGTGAACAGCTCTCTGCTGTTGTCCTTCTTGGTCACAACATCTGCCATTGTCACCAAGGCTCTTTATCCAAGCAAAGATTTTGCCCAGACTACAAAAAAATCCTTGTTGTTTTTAGCACCCCCTGCAGAGGGTCAAGCCAAGGCTCCAAGTGACCTCCCCATGCCCATCTAGGTCATCCTGCATCTCCCTTCCCCATCTGAGAAGGGAGTTTCAGTTTCCACCTCTGAGAAACTGTCACGCTCTGACAAGTAGTGACTCAAATCAGCTTTAATGACAAAGGGAAAAACCCCAACTTTTAAAACACCTTTTTATTGTTGCTGTTGCCTTTAGCTTCTGTGAGTTCTTACATTACCAGCTGATGCAGTCCAAGGATGCTGTGTGGCTGCCTGGAATGTGCTTAGCTCTCTGGAAGCACTGCCATGAACAACTAATAAATGTCAAGATAAACGCCATAATCTCCGATTGTTGCGTCCAGACCTGAAAACTCCCTGGATTGCTTTACCTTTAAGCAAAACCAGCACCTCATTGGATTGACACATTTTTTTAGGGCCAGAAAGCACTATTAGATTTTGAAATTCAACCTCAAGGGACAGATTCCAGGCAGAGAACATCTAATATCCATGGCAGGCTTGATGGAAAGTGGCGGAGGGCAGGGCTGGATGTGTTACTGTGAGCTGCCCATGTTCATGAGCTGATCACCATCATAAGGTGGCTTTGGAATCCTGGTCACCTGCTGATCCAGTAAAATTATGGACATCTGCAAAATATAAGCCGAGAGACTCCCCACGTCCTTGTGGCACACCAGTTGTGTTTTATAATGATTCCAAAACAGCTCTGAGTGAAAATAAGCCACCCGGCACAAGAGCTAACGCAGGCAGGGTGCAGAGCTGGAAAAGAACTGGAAAAAATTAACTTCTGGTATATATTTCCTATGGTTCCTTTCAGTTAACTCACTGAAATGCTTGAAATGCTTCCTTGCCCTATGAATCTGCTGCGGTGTATTTAGCATATTACCAATATAAAATGATGCAAGTGCGAGTTTCTTTTATCAGCAAAGCCCAAACTTCTTCCCTCCCTCTAAACCAGTGATGGAGCTGAACCAAAACCACAGATCTGATCACTCCCTGAACATTTGGGAACGCCTGGATCTTCAACCTAGCATCATGTGCAGTCCTAACTTGTTAATAGGTCCACACCTAAGTCCCAAATACAAAAGTTGTTGAATATGGAGCTTGGTCCTTTTAACAAAAGTGATTCAAAAATTCATTTCTAGGAGACAGGTTGTGAGGGAGTTTAGTTCTGAAATAAAGCTCATGACCTTTCTCTCAACAAAACAGAAAGGAGAAACTGGGATTTTACTCCCCTTGCGTTTGGACAGAGGTTTCATTTTGTTCCAAAATTCTCCTGGCAAACACCGTAGTTTGGGGCAAACTGGTGAAATTTTACAAGGTGAGGAAATGATACAGGTCTTTGGGGTTTTGTCCTAAAAGGTGTTTGTTTGTTTTTTTTTTTTAATGAAAGAAATTGTACCAGGGTTGGGGTTTATTTCTGGCAGGTACAACCATTTCCTATTGGTTTGGATATCAGCACAGTGAGAACTAATGGACAGAGATGAGCAATCACAGTACAGTTTGCTCTTTAACTTGGCCACATTAGGGACAGCCAGTTCCTTGGACAGACCTCCCTGATGGTGTTTCCTGCCATGACGCCTGAGTGGCTCTTGCCAGGCTGCTGTGTCTCTCCCACTGCTCCCAAGAATGGTGCAGGATCAGGCACATTCCTAGGACCATTTCCAATAGATGGCTGGATGCAGTGCTAGAGCTGACAGAACTTAATAGGGTGGAAGTCACCAGACTGTCAGTCTCCAAGCGCAGGAATGACTCCTGGCATGGTTTTTTTACTAATAGAGATGTAGCCATTGAGGTCAATGAGACAAACTGGAGAGATGAAGGCTCGAAGAAGATAAAAATCTGGTCTATAAATCCTCTGCTTTTTTACTGCATGCAAATAACACAGCAGCAGCACTTAATGCTATAGCACTAACCCAAAATCACAGTTCTGAGCAAGATGTTGAACTTGCCCTCTGAGAACACCTTTGGCCTCCCAGACCCAGTCATTGGCTCTTTTTGTCAATGCTGTCAATGAGACTCATCCGAAGCTCTGGAAATCCCTAAACTCTGAAGGGGAACAAGTCAAACATGTGCCACACACTCTGTCAGAAGGGGCACAGATCCTTTTTGTCTACCATGCCTTGTTATGACCATGGAGCTCTGGAATCATAGAGTCACAGAATCACAGAATCATGGAATGGTTTCAGCTGGAAAGGACCTGAGAGATCATCTCATTCCACCCCCTGCCATGGGCAGGGACAGCTTCCATTGTCCCAGATTGCTCCGAGGTTCAGGCCATCCAACCTGGCCTTGGACACTTCCAGGGATCCAGGGGCAGCCACAGCTTCTCTGGGAAACCTGTGCCAGGGCCTCCCCACCCTCACAGGGAAGAATTTCTTCCTGACATTTAATGTAAATCTCTCTTCTTTTACTTTAAAGCCATTCCCCCTTGTCCTATACAATCTGTGTAAAAGTGAGTCAGCTTGTCCTGACTCACCAAAATGAGCTGCCTGAGGATGAGGACAGACAGCTGGAAGAGCAATATTTTAAACCTCCTTGCACAGCTTCCCAGAATATCCTTGTAAGACTCTAATCCTTCTGATTTAAAGCTCAGAGGAACTTCTCTCATCAGAACACCTTCTGCACATGTTTGCAGTACTCAGAACCACTGTGGGTTTCCAACAGGTTCCACAGAAGCCAGAGAGCAGCTTTTTTCCATGACAGGTTATTTTTGCGCATCTATTTAGCAGAAAGGACACACTCCTACAAATAACCTAGTCTATGCCTGGATATCAGGATTTTGTAGACCTTCTGGCTTCAAGCCTTTGGGATTTATGTGCACCCAGAGCCCACTGCAAGTGGATGCTCAGCTGCTGATGGTGGATAGGACTCTCTTTGGATCATCTGGGTGGAAGGCAGACCTTAGATGGGCACCCTGACCTAATTTCAGAGCTCCTCCTCATCTGTTCCATCTCAGCTCTTTAATACTGAGACAAAGAAAGGAGGAGACTTTAAAACCAGTCCTCAGTGAGACAGCACTACTGTAATTCAGGTTCTTCAGTGTTCTCCTCGTGGTAAACCCTTTTGTGTCAACAAAATGTCACCAGCCTCCCCAGGGCCTGAACAAACAGAGGCATCTCTCTGTATGAAGGTCACCAAGGCATTCCTGCTAACATTTTTGTTGGATTTTTTTGGTTGTTCCATTTTTTCCCCCTCCAAGCTTCCCTCTTGTTTTAGACAGCTTTCATCTCCCTCTGTCTCTTGAGCACTGTCTCACTGTGCATCTGTTTTCCCTTTGCATGCTCTCCCTTCCCCCTCTGTTTACTTTTATAAGCAGACTGTTGTTTTTATTCAATTCCCCTTGGTTTTCTTTGAGTTTTTCAGTTCTTCCAATCTTCTCTGGAGCTCTCCCCTTCTCTCCACCTACCTTCCAATCTGGAGTGCTGCTGGGGCTCTGTTTCCAATTAGGTTTGTTTTGTCTTGTTTACTGGAGTTTCCTTCTCCCCCATGTTTTACAGGAGCCACCTTTTTATATATATATATATATATATATCTTTTTCCACTTGCTGATCAGAAGCCAGGACATTACTTCTTCCTCACTGTTGTAGGCTTTATTCATTTACATATTTGTCCTACCCCAAGAAATAGAGTAGATGGCTGTTTAAAAATGTTTACACTCTCATTAGAGCAACTGCTGTGGAAATTATTTTCATGCATATTAAATTGTAGTAAAAAAAAGTCCATCTTGATATCCTCTCATTTTCTTTTTTACCTCAAAGGACCTCATCAAATATAGATCCAATCCTATTTGCCACCAGATTTTCTTGCTGAAAGACCCACAGACTGTGGTCACTGAGACCCTGGTCCTCATCAGGCTTTCTTGAATCTGCAGCTGAAAAGTCAGAAGCACCCTTCTGAGCCAAAATAAAATACACAAATTTCCAGTGCAACTTCTTGTTGAGGTCTCCTACAAGGCTTGCCAAAACCAAACAACCTCCAGGAACCATTCAGATAGGAGCAAACCTGCCTTTCCTGGCAGGAAAATTATCTGAGGGGAGAATTTCTCACTGGCTCTGGTTCACAGTCAGGGTTGCATTGTACTGGGTAGTACAGCAGGGAAAAGTGATCATCACAAGGGAAGGAAAGTTTCATTAAAAAGAGAAAACTGAGAGAGCAATGTGCATTTCATCTGCTCATTTCCTTTTATTTTCAAGGAAAAGGAAACAAAATAAGTTACTGCACTTGGCAGTCTTCTGTCCCCTTGGAGCTTAAGGACTCTTTTCAGCCTCGGGGGATAAAAGTGGGGCTGACCAAGATGCATAAGGGTAACAGAATCAAATTCTACAGTAATAAAATTTGTGGGGAAAATTATCCACCAGTTTAGAGAATTCCAGCAGTGCTCAAAGCCATAAATGTTTGGCAACATGAGGCATTCAAGAAATCTGAATGGGTGATGTTGGGCTTGGTTCTTTGAAAGCTTTCTTTCTCATCCCCTTTGTTATGTTCTTTTTGTGCTTGATTCTTATGAGCAGAAGCAGTTAACTCAGGAGTTTATGAAACAAGAAACTTGGCTTCCATTCCTGGCTCTTGCATTCACTTTCTTCCTACTCTTGGAAAAGTCACTTAAAACTAGATCGGTGTGCAGACTTGGGCTGTTCAGGCATCAGGCACTCAGTATCTCTGTAAGCAAGTTACATGAATGAATAGGATTAGCCCAAAACAGAAAGGAGAGCTTAAAAATACCTGGGGAAACTGATAGAAAATAGGAAGATGGGCAAGACTCAAGGCTTCTAGATTCCTAGGCCTGGATGAAGGAAGACATGATAGTCAAAAGCTAAGTGATTAAAAAAAAAAAAAAAAAAAAAATTAGGTGTGGCATTTTGCAATATGGTTCAGTGGTCCTGGTGGGATTTGGTTGAAGGTTGGACTTGCTGACCTTGGAGGTTTTTTCCAGCCTTAATGATTCTGTGATTCTCTGACTATCTGGAAATCCTTAACTGTGATTTTCAGTTCTGCATTTTATTTAAATCAGGTACCTATGTCACATTAGCCCAGTTTTATGGAAACCTGCAGGAGGATGAATTGTTTTTTGACTGTGAAAGAGAAACATGGAGAGTTGTCTTCTCAAACATCCCCACACTCGCTTGAGGAACTTCAACCTACGTCTTGACTTTTGGGGTGTTTTTTGAGCATCTCTTCAGTGAGATAGGCAAACAAGCAAGAAACCTGTCCAGTTCAGTCACTGGTGTGTGGGATATGGTGAGACACACGTGGCAACACCAGAAAATTCCATTCCTACCCTCTGGTTGGGGCAAAGCCAAGCATAACAACTGTGCCCAGAGCAGTACAATAACTTTGCTCAAAGCACAACTTTCCCTGGAGCAGATCCTTGAAGAAGGAGCATGGAGCAGCCTGAGAGCTCTGCTTTGCCTCAGATGTGGCACAGGGGGCTCAGCACGATGACAGCTTCGAGGCTGGTGGAGTTTCTCTGGTGGAGACTCGAGGCCCACAGGGCTTTGCCAGCAGTAATGTGAATTTTCATAGCCCTCAGCCACAGGAATTTGAAGGATCCCTGTAAATACCATGTTGGAAGTAGCACGCAGGTCCTTTTTTAGCTTTAGCTCAGAAACCTAATTCTGTGATCTGTCTGCACTCCTGACTGCTGCATTGCTTCATGGAAGATGTGGATATTCATACAATCCAGTTGTGCTGAGGAGGTGAGCTGGAGTCAGCCAATTGTGTAGTGTGTGTGTGTGTTTAAATATTTCCTCAGAAGTTTGTTTTGGAAAAGCAAAAAAGAACAGCTCAATGTTAATAAATAATCCTATCAAATGTTTATGATGCCAAAGCCATAATATAAATCAATATGTTTAGATTTGAGTATGATAAATATACCTTAAAACAAATGAGTTGGAAATAATTTCCTTATTTCCTTACCTGCCAATTTTTCTGTAGAAAGGCCTTTGTTTCTCCAGCTACTCCTGATAACATCAGAGCCACCTGAAACAGCTCTTGGAACAGACCTCAGAAACAATCCAGACCTCATGAATCATGTAGACATTTGTGCACAGCGAGAATGGGCCATGCTAAACTGCTGACTACTAACAATCATTATGGTTTGTAACTAGTTAAGGAACAGGAACATGTGTCTAGTCCACTGGTTGGGTGACAAACCCAAAATCTTGGCCACCAGCAGTGCACAGGCTTGTTTATTCTGCTTGACCTCCTGCAATGGGATGAGGATAAAATGAGAAAAAAAAAAGAGAGTGGGAAAAACAAGTGTTTTCCAGTGATTGGTAAAACAATTAAAGGTAAAACAAATCAAAATTAAATGGTGCCTTGCCTCAGTGTTAGGGGCTAGGCATGGGGCTTGGTGTCTGCTTTGCCACTTTTTGCAGTTAGCTTTGGTTTCTGAGTACAGAACCATGGCTACATGGCAAGTCCAGCCAAAATCACCCCAAGGTCACACCTGGCATCTACCAGGGCAGCAGTGGGGATACAGGAAACACCTGCAGACCTCTGTTTTGTGAGGAAACCTTCTATAACTGTGTTTTTGGAGTCCACACCCCAACTCTGTCGCATAATGCCAATGGTGGGGTTTCTTCCAGTCATTCTTGTCATATGGTCATCGACTTCTTGGACCAGAGAGCTGCTTCTTCCTGTCTGAAAGCATAGCTAGACTGGAATGACTCCTGCTTTTCCAGCATGAGAAGCAGATGAAGTTCATGTCCTAAAGCTATGATGGCTTTTCCTTGTTTTAAAAACATCCAAAGGGCAGATATTCTGCGCACTGTGTATTTTAGCTACTGGCAAATGTCTCTAGCCATGCTCAAGAGTTGATCATATCCCTCTCAAGCTTCCAATTTGGATGAAAAAAGTCCTAGTAACAGTTGCTAGCAAAACATTCTGGAATGGATTTGTTGATAGAAGACGACTGCTGTGCTTTCAGAAGGAAAATTAAACTGAAGAACAAGTATATTTAAGCATAATTGCTTTAAAAACAGAACACATGCTGTATTATAATCTGTACTTCACTGGAAAATGGAATAATCCAGAAGGCTGAATTCTGTGTGGTACACTGGAAATGTTAATTTGCAATGATTCCTGCTTGCTGGTTTTTATCAGAATATGTACATAAAATGCCTCAGCCCCGCTGGACAACAATCTGCTTGGATTCTGATAGCACAATGCAGTAAGATTTAGATGCAATTTTCAAGCACATAATTTTGCAGATCAAGATAATCTTACCAAAACCTCCAAAAACAGGATCCAATTCCTTTTGGTGGCTGGATAACTTGAATGTGACATGTGTGCTCCAGATACTACTAATGATTTTGTCTCTGATATAGCATCTGCTTGTTGGGCTCTCTTAGCCATGACACACATAAGAGTTGTAAGAAATGCTAATAGCAAATCTTCCCTGGTGAAGTTTTTAGTTTCCATCTGATACAAGATCACCCTTGAGTCACTGACAATTTTCTTTGATTCTGATATTCAAAAGGAGAGTTTTCCTTTTGGAAAACTGGAGCTTCCCCACTTTGTACATGAATTACAGGCAGACTCAGACAATTCCATGTGTCCAGCAGGTCTGAGCCCTGAAGGTCTCAATAAATGGCTCAGGCATCCATGAGCCAGAATATTATTTCAAACTTCCAAACTCTAGCTGATTGCATAACTCAGAAATTATTTACTCTAGCAAACTAATAAATAAACAAATAAACTATGTCAAACAACAGTTTTTTGCTTGCCTTTTCCAGTTACTTTTTTCACCCTTTCTTCTTACTCCTTATTCTTCATCACGTGATCCTTGTGGAATATGAAGCCACCTCACAGGGATGGACATTATAACAACTCTCAGTGCTGTTGTAGGTCAAAATTAGCACTTTCTAAACAGCAAAACCACATGCAAGGCATGGCAGCAACAGCAAACTGCATTATGGACCCAAGAGCTGGAGACGCCAGCAGGTAAATGAGCCTGTGTTGGTCAGACTTCACCACAATGTAGCCTCACTGTGCTAAAAGTAAGCTTTTTCAATGAAATGTCAAAAGATACCAAATCATGAGCAATTCCAGCCTTCTTGTTGCTCTGAGGGAAGGAAATAATCCATCTCAAGATGCATTGAGCCTTCTTGTGTATAATAATCTATGTCAGGTTTCTTTGGAGCTTGTAAACCAGGGAAGAATAATAAACAAGCAGAGGCTGAAAGGGGTTGGAAGGAACCTGGTGTATATAACAGGAATTCAGCTTTGCTGCCACCAGGGTTTGAGCAGGCCTCTCATGACAGCCTTACACTTACAGCTCATTTCTTCTCAGTCCAGAAAGTTTTGAACAATTTTCCAAAATTCTCAAAGACATAATTTTTGAAAGGTGTTTTAACAGAACATAGCACACATCATGCTGTTTGTTCCCACAAAGAGCTGCAAATGTTCAAGGCCAGGTTGGAGGGGGCTCTGAGCAACCTGATATGGCCGAAAACGTCCCTGTTCTTTTGCAGGGGAGTTGGAGTAGTTTTGCTTTAGAGATCCCTTCCAACTCTAGCTATTCTATGATTCTAACTGCATAATTTTGTTTTCCACCCGTGGAAACATCCTGAGAAGGGATACTCAGGGAAATCAGTGTACCAGATATCTCAGGCAGGTCTGCCAGTGAAACTGGGACTGCTCTGGGGAGTGGGAGGTTCAATCTCTGCTTAGGGACAGTGATGCTGGGTTGGCATTAGATGAGGTGTGCTCCTTTGGGACCACCATGGCCTGGGGACAGTGCTGAGCCATACACTGGGGACATGTTTGATTCACAGCTTTCCCCATGTCAGATTTAGATGGCAGCCATGTCTTCTGTGCTGCATCAAAAGAAGCAAGGCCAGGAGGTCAAGGAGAGGATTTTCCCTGTCTATTACATTCTCATGAGACCATGCCTAGATTACAAAATCCAACTCTGGGATCCCCAGAATATGAAGGACATGGATCTGTTGGAATTAGTGCAGAGGAAGCCAGAGCTCTGCTTTGGAGCCAGGCTGGGAGAGCTGGGGGTGTTCACCTGGAGAAGACAACAGTCCAGGGAGACCTTAGAATCCCTTCCAGTGCCTAAAGGGGCTCCAGGAGAGCTGGAGAGGGACTTTGGACAAGGGCATGGAGTGGCAGGGCAAGGGGGAATGACTTCAAAATGACAGGGGCAGATATTAGGAAGAAATTCTTCCCTGTGAGGGTGGTGAAGCCCTGGCACAGGTTGCCCAGAGAAGTTGTGGCTGCCCCATCCTTGGAAGTATCCAAGGCCAGGCTGGACAGGGCTTGGAGCTACCTGTAATATTTTCCTGCCCACCACACGGGGTTGGAAGGAGGTGATCTTCAAGGTCCCCTCCAACCCAAACCATTCTGTGATTCTATTCCTATTTGGTGGAACTCAGAGGTATTTCATCCAGGACCCCAGGGGGTTCACTGTGAAGAAAAGCTTTGTTCTGACTATCTGCTATATTATGTTCAAGACGATGAGGGAATGTATGAGCTGAAATGCTTAGATATCATTAGCACACTAATTAAGCCTGGCAAGCTGGGTTGGCTGAATTAACATCACATTAGAGCGAGGAGTAAACTGAGTCACAGAACAGAGACTGGACCACTCAAGAGGCTGGACCTGCACTACAATTCTTTTGCAGTTGACCACTGCTGCTTGGGCCTACAAGTTACAGCAGGGAAGATCCCTATTGCCAGCAGCAAACATCCCAAGAGTGATAAGATTATTAATGTGAGGCGTCTCTTACACTCCCTGTGTATAGAACCCCTGTCCAGTAAGACCAAAGATTATTTTGATAAGCAGCTGGTCTCAGCCAATATTAGTTTGTGGGAAAGTTTCTTGGATGTAGCGAGTCTTCTCTACAAGGCTCATTAAATTGCATTTTGCTACATTTACTTCACGTGAGCAGTTTCCCTCATATGGATTGACTGTTTATGCTCATTTCTCAGCTGTGTTTATTGGTGAAGTTTCATAGCCTTAATCATAAATGCATAACATCCCTAACCAATACAGAGCATCCACCATTTCTAATAACATATGGTCTGACCACTCAATAGTTTGGATGCCATGGTTCATTAATTCTCCACAGGGGTAATAAGCATTTGGTATCGTCATGTATTTTAAGCCAATTTATTGTTCCAAAGGGACAAGAAAAAAGGACCTGTTATAATCTGAGTTTAAACAGCCCCTTGCTTAGTTTTTCCAGATCTGTGCTGCTGTGTGACAACGAAATCAGAGCCACAGGACTTTTGTCTTGGTTAAATAAATGTCAGTCCCAATTGATTGAAAGCCCCCAGAGGCAGGACTCTGGTTAATCTCTAATGTCATTCTGATGTGGTTCTTTCCCTCATCCTGTTTTGGAGAAGCCCCATCCTTAGCATGAAGACACAAGAAAGAAAGAACTGTAAATTTAACAATATGTAAATTTAGGACAAAATAATTGCTGCACCACACCAAAAGCTTGGGAAACTCCAAGTGTTGGAAATAAAAAATTCAGAACGGTTGAACCTGAACTCATGAGCCTCATCAGATTCCTAGAGATATGGAAAGAAGATTTTTAATGGAGAGGAGCACTGACTACATCAGTGGACAAGGGAAGGACTATAAATGTCATCTTTCCAGACTTCTGAAAAGCCTTTGATGATCTTACACTTGTCTCTTATCAGTTCAGTGAAGTTTGAAAAATGTTCCAAAATTCTCAAAGACCTGACTTTTGAAAGAAGTTTTCACAGAACTGAGCACTCATTATGCCCTTTGCTCCCACAAATATCTGCAGAATTGGAAACATTCAGGGAATGGCTTTAAACTGAGATAGGGTAGGTTTAGATTAGAGAAGAAATTAGGAAGAGATTCATTACTGTGAGGGTGGTAAGGGCCTGGCACAGGTTGCCCAGAGAAGCTCTGGATGTCCCATCCCTGGAAGTGTCCAAGGTCATGTAGGATGGGGCTTGGAGCAACCTGGGATAGTGGAAGGTGTCCCTGCCCATGGCAGGGGTGTGGAATGAGATGATCTGTAAGGTCCCTTCCATCCCAAACCATTCTGTGACTCTATGATATTAGCATTCTAATCAGGCCTCTCCATGGAATCTGCTGATTCTGAAAAGTTTGAGAACACATTTCATGGCACAACAATTATTACATAACCAACAAGGTGTAAGAGGGAAGGTTGTGTCCTTCTGTGAGACTTTAGTGACTGAGACCAAGCAGCCAACCTGATCCCCTGGCAGTGGGATGGGTGCAAGCCATGAGCTGAGCTCTTCAATACTTTAGCCTGTTTGGCTGGTTCATCATCGATTTTCTACAGTTGCTTCTCATCCTCCAAGGACACCTCCCACCAAAAACCCAGCAGTGCAGTCTCCTTTGCAAATGCTTTCATGTGGGGTTGATTCAGGCACAGACTGAGAGGATGAGACATTACATGGGCTGTAGGCCACGCTTTCAGGTCAGCCCACAAGATATGCAGGACTGCAGCCAACTTGCCCTTAAAGAGAATACTATTGTTTGGGTTTCCTAAATTAATTCCTGAAATGTAAGGTACCAATAGAAATGTGGTGATGGAGAATGATGTCTGTTGGCTCCAGCCCACTGCAGTCTTTAATTGACTCCAGTCTGAGTCTTCCTGTGCTAGGCTTTGTTTGTTAAAATACCCACTTGTGCTGCCCCTGGTGGGAGCAGCAGTGAAATCAAACATTCAGTATTCAAACAAGTTACTACAGTCACTAGAATATTCAGACCTAATGGGGGTAAGGTTACCCAGAAAGGGAGCTAAAACATGATGCTCAGACCTTTGCTGTCTCCAGTGTAACTTCAGTATTTCTTTCAAGTCACTCATAGGAATTCATAGGAACAGGCAATGGGCAGAGCTGTTGACCATAGACCTCCTGGTTATGGAGGTATGACATCTTCCATTTTGTCCCCCCCCAGACTTGTGAGGAAAGAGCTGGTAAAATTGAAGTCTATTTGCTCTTCAGCCTTCTACTGGCATTGCTGATCAGAATGATAAGCATCCAAATGACAGCAGATCAGAACTGAGAGGAATAAAAGACAAAGAGAATTAATTTTTCCTTCAAAACCTCTTGTCCAGCCTAACTGACACTTTCAAACAAGTCATTTGTTTGTCTTGACAACTGTTAAGACCCTTTAGATGAAAGACAACTTTGTTCACTTAATTTGTCTAAGTTCTGTTCCATCTGGCCATAAAAAGATCTGTTTTCTTCTCTTGAGAGGTGTGAATAAGGTGAGGTATTTGTCACTGTGTCTGTGCTGCAGGACTTGAGGGAGTGCTGAGTCCCCTCTGAACCCTTGACCTACACAACATCCCTCATCAGAGCAACATCCCAGATCTCTCTTTTCCCCTCTCATGGCAAGTTTGCACTAGAAAAGCAACCTGGGCACATCGTCAAAGGACATGAGATGTTGCATCCAAACCTTAAGCCCACTGTGCCCCATTTTTGTTATTAAATGGTGGATGAGAATAGAATCATGGAATCACGGAAGGTTTGGGTTTGAAGGGACATTAAAGCTCATCTCATTCCAACCCCTGCCATGGGCAAGGAAACCTTTCACTCTCCCAGGTTGTTCCAAGCCCTGTCCAACCTGGCTCTGGCCACTTCCAGGGATGGGGCAGCCACAGCTTCTCTGGTCAGCCTGTGCCAGGACCTTACTACCCTCACAGGGAAGAATTTCTTCTTAACTTCTTTTTTTTTTCTTAGACATGAAGCCTGACAGACGACCTGCCTGCAGCATGACCTCTCATTCTTCTCAAAGGGATGCCGATGTGTCCTGTCTGTTGGACATGGTGCCTGCAAGGTCCTGGTTCCAGGCTGTACAGGAACACTGTTTGAACACCGTCATTGGCCCCAACCCAGAGCATGCAGAGTGAGTTCCAGCAGCGCAGCGAAGAGATGATTGCACTCCCGAGTGCCTTTTGGATGGCTGGTACCCTCGGGATACCAGGCTGTGCAGTCTGTGGTGGGATATACCCACCCTGCATTCTCCATATTGCCCTGAGGGTTAATAAAAATCAAAGCAAGTCACTTCTGGGGAAAATCCTACTTGAGGAAATAGGACTTTCCTGAAGTGATGAGTTCCTGCTTAGTGCATGATTTCTAGGAGCTTTGCTGGAGATAAAGCAGAGGCATCAATTTTCAGGCAAAGTGTGCTCAGTGCTCTGAGTTTGAATGCCTGGGAAATGGGTTGGGTTTGGCTTCCAATAAACTGCAACACTCAAGATCACCCTTGAAAACCATGGCTATAGGCCTGCTTCCAAATGTATTGCAGTTTTCAAACACAGAATTGAGTGGCTGTGATAACACACCTGCACAGTGATCTCAAACAGTCTAAGATGGTATTCCACAAAGAAGGAGAGAGAAAAGGGGGTAAACTGTTATCATTTTGTAACAAAATACTAAGACAAGTGAGAAAAGTTAAGCTTAAATCTCTGAGAAGATGCTTTGGTACTACAAATTCTCACACACATTGGCATAACTCTACAGCAGTATTGTAGCATCACACTAGAGCTTGTCGATCTCTGAAATGTCTATTTCCAGATATTAATGGACTTTGAATAGGCTGCCAGTTCTTTTTTTAAATGGTGCCTCGTGAACAATAGTATGAAAATTTTTACCTTTCCACAGCAAAGGTTTTCCATGGTGGCTATATATTTGGAATCCCCATAATATTTGATCCATCTTCTTGGCCAGTGAGAAAAAGGGTGTAATGTGTGTTGCTTGAACATTCAAGCCTTTAAAAATATCTCTCTGACCTTTTTCAACTCTGCCTCAATCATTTCCTCTGGCAGGGAATCCCTTAAGGTGATTATATGCTTTAAACAGAAGTATTTCCTTGCATCCACTTTGACTTTGTTGCCTGTGAAATGGACCCAGAAAATCTCCTCTGGTTCTTGCTTCGTGGGGTTGGATGCAGAGAAACTTCCAGATGGTTTTTCCACAAACCAGTCATTATTTTGTATTACAGCATTATTTTTATATAAATATAAACACAGAAAAGAAATACACACCACCAACAACAATCCTGCTTACATAAACAGGAAAAATCTCAAAGTTTTTCCAGAACCTTTCCAGTCACTTACATGCAAGGAAGAAAGAAAACTCCATAAAATTTCCTCCAAAAGTTAGGTGCACCCAGTATATACAGTAAATGGGCAAAGGTTTCATGGTTTTCCCTTTTTTTTTCTTTTTTTTTTCTTTTTTTTCCTTTTTTTCCTTTTTTTCCTTTTTTTTCTTTTTTTCCCCTTCTTTCAGCTGGAAGTTTATCTGTCTGGGCACCTTACTCTTACACTAGGAGAATTGGCTCTCAGGTCTCTCTTGCCCTCTGTGGGTAGTTTCCTCTCCCAAACCTGCCACCACCAACAGTGAGGTTGCTGGAGTAACCGCCTTAGGGAGAGCTCCAGTAGCCCAGCTCTGCAATGATATTTTCACGTCAAGATGGTCAAAGAGGTTAATGAGTAGCTCAGCAGTGGAGCCACAAACAGAGCTGACAACCTCCTCCTCTCAGCCTGCTCTGTAAGCCTGCTTGCTAATTGTCATTAGCAACTGTGTCCTGAATTTTACTTCTGTAGGTGCTGTAGAAGTCAGAAGGTGGGTGAGAGAGGGTTGGGTGGGTGGGAGATGGGCCAGGAAATGGATGGGAAAGGACCTGTGTGAAATGAGTTCTGCTTTACCTTTACTAAAGCTTTTAGCTTTAGTCCAGACCACAGAGACTCCTCAAAGGAAATGCTGGAAATCTGCTGAGGAAACAGAAATTATGAAGCAGGAACATCTGACTTCCTCATCAACAAACATATAATCATATCCCTCCACAGGGCCACTCTGGAAGATCCATGGTGTTGTGCTGGAGAGGACTGGCCTGTTGTGCCAAACAGGAACAGTAAACACACAGTTATGGAGTTAGAATGGACTGGGGTTTAGTACAGGACTATCATCTCCCAGTTCACCTTTCACGAAGGAAAATGTCCATCATCCAAAATCAGGGATTTCAGAAGGTTTAGCAGCTGGGAAGTATTTCTTCACAGTCCCTTCCAAGCTGGTCCCAAAGGTTTTGTGTTTGAAAATCAGAGCCTTTACAGAAAAAAAAAGAAAATATTTTTTAGCCTCGTTCAGTAGCTCAGCTGAACAAGAACCCATCGGTTCTCTGAAGACTTCAGAGCTTCAGGATCAGCCTTGTGTCAACCCTTGGGATGCAGAAGCTTCCCAAAGGCCACCATGCCATACTTGCATCAGCATATATGTGTTTAATCATGCTCTTGACAGGTAAAGACCGTGAAAAGAGGACAGTTTGTTCTCCCAAACTGTTCGCTCTCTAAGCCCCCTGTTTTTTTTGGAGGTGAATGAATAACATTGTGCTGGGAAAGGAAATTAAAAAAGCAGGGTTGTAATTTACAGTAGAGAAAAGAACAGATTTAGGGTCCCTTTTTTTTTTTTTATTTTTACCCTCTTTCTCCCTCCTCATTTCCCCCCTCTATTCACTGCTCTGGTTCCAAACATCCAAACGTGCTACAGCTGAAAAAGAGGACTTCAAGCTTTCCTTACTGCTGGCAACAAGAAGTGAGTTACAATTGCCAGTCTCTGTATTCTTGCCAAGAGAACAAACTGCTTCAAGGCAAAATAAAAAAAAAGGAGGTTTATCAAAACCAAATGCCACTGGAAATCCTAACACTGTGAAGCCCAATTCAAGATGTACATTGAAACCTATCCCCAGCCATTTAAGGAAAAAGAAGAAAATGGATTCTTTAATAGAATATTTAAAATATAACAATTGCTTTGGAGTGAGGAATTCTACTCTCTCTGGTTCTTATAAAAGCTCTAATTTTTTTTTTCTTCATCTCTAAGTAAACTCCCAGCAGTTTTCTTTGAAAGTGGATCCTAGGCAGGCACCTCTTTTCCAAAGAACTCAACATTGTTCTAATGAGATGTGATAGGTGGTTTGGAGTAGGAGCTGGTCCAAGGAGCGGAGGTATCACTTTATTGTGTGTTTGTTTTTCCTTTTAAAATTCAGTGATCTGGCTACTCTTCATTTTCACTTTAATGCTTCTTATTATTTTGTTTCTAACCTGTCCCCTGGATCCAAATCAGACCCAGTCTCCTTCACCCTTCCAATCATTCATTGTAGAATGGAAAAGGGGGGAAATCCAAGGCCTTGTATTTTTAGACTAGTCACAGTTTTGAAGACCAGAGGGAATGAGCCATTTGGACCATCTATTTAGATTGTTGGGCACCACAAACCATAGAATTTCATGCAGTGATTTGTCCATTTTGTATGGGAACTGGAAAACACTTTCCAGGAAACCAGCCAAGCGTCCAATCCTGCAGGAGCCATCACAGCCTTGGGCATACAGACCTAATGGGTGAGTCTCACCCCTACAAGCTGTGCCCAGTTTTTGCCAAGGACACTTTCAAGTCCCAGGTCAAGACATTCCAGCTTGCCATAACTTTAGAAGATACTGGAGGATGTGCTGTGCTTGTCCTGAGCAGTACCTGCAGACCATGGTTGGGGTTGTGGCTCCTAAATTTCATTTGAGAAAACATCAGAACTGGCCTTTTATCTTAAGAATCCACAAACTGGATTCTTAAATCTCACCTGCCAGCTGAGAGGTAGGTGGCATTGGCTCACAGGGACACAGCATTCATCAGCACATGCTACCTCTGAGATGAGACTAGAGTCTGTAGCCAAACCAGCTGACAGAAAGATCCCCAAACTGTGTAAAGAGGCAGAAACTGCAGCCAGGCTCTGAGAAGAGAAACAGGGGAGTCCCTGGTGCCTCTCTTCGTGAAAGTTTTCCCTCCTTTCTCTGCCTGTTTTGGAGGAGTGTGTGATTGTCACCCAGCCTCAGCCAACATCACCATTCCCCATCAGGAATAACAGCTGGGAAAAGGCAGCTGAAAGAGGCAAAGCAGTGGAGAGTCACTTGCCAGGCTGGCTGTGAGCTCAGGAGCCACTGCCTGTGTCACATATCAGAGCTCAGGGCAGCAGGCTGAACTGCTGGGTGAATCTCTGAGGACTTCCCAATTTTGGCTACATGCATGGAGATCTAACAGAGGACACAGAGAGGAAAAAACCCAGGGTGAGACAGGCCAGATCCACCACGCAGACATAGTTTAAAATCCTCCTAGTTGCCCCATGGACAGAGTATGCAGCTTCACTATCAGATCCATTTTCCAATGACTTATATAATTTTTTTCTGAATTTTTCTCATTTACTCTGTGTCTTCCTTGAAGTTCACCAGATCTGCAAGGCAGCAACAGCCCCTCTACTACAAATACAGATGCAAGTCTGTCGCCTACTCACTATTACACTACTTCTTGCTGTGAATTACTCCTGAGGGGTGCAATCACATTGTTTTTGGGGGGTATTTCAATTGATGTCCACTATCTGTGTCTTTAATGTGTGGATGTGCTTGTTCTTCCATTATCCCCCTGAGGTTAATTGAGTATCAAATCACCTGTTTCAAAACCTTTTTTATTGGTGCTGATGTCTTATTTACTCCCACCCTTCACCATACAAGAGAGTGTCTCCCTAGATTCCTCTGCACATGTTGCCTCTCCCAAAAGAAACACAATGAAGAAATTGCAGTGTTTTCCTCCACCACCCAAACTCATGGCTCTGATGGGGAAAATGTAGTTGAGACCCAGAGAAGAGAGTGCCAGAGGAAATAAGAGGTTCTGGATGCAATCTTGGGGCCTCATACATTGACTTGAGTTCCAAGTTTTGCTTCCTCTGTAATTGTTACCCTTGTGTTTATATTTTCACTTATTAAATCTGTGTCACGTAATAAAATATGCTATAAATTAAAGGCAGAGTAGTGGCTTTTTCATCTGCTCTCTGCTCCGTGTCAGCATCAGGATGTCGCATTATGGAGCCTTTCCTGGTTCACCAAGCCTCCTGCTCCATTATGTCAAAAGCAAAACCGGTGAAACACTCCCTTGTTATTAACTGTTAATGTCTGATTCTTTAGAAAAAAGATTTTTTTTTTTCCTCAGCACACAATGCCCTGAAATTGAAATTGGAGCTGCAGCACATTAGCAGCTGTTAACACGTCTCCCTGAGTTGTCCACCAGCCATGGAGCACCAATTCCTTCTGCTCCGCAGCTGAGCTGCCTGGCTCTGTTTCGAATGAAAACACAGCTCAACTTCAAAGTGGGCATCCAGAGCAAAGCTTGCTCGGCATCAGAGGTGTGGACAGGCCCTCACCAAGAGGCACATCAGTCTCGACATCCAGATCCCAGTGAGGTTTCCATAGGAACTGATCAGGATTTGCATGAAAGTAAGAAATCAAGGCAAAGGCTTGCCGGGATTTACGTGCTGGATTTAAACTCTGTGTTATCTGTCAGCTTAGCATAGATTTCCACCCCTAGGTTCCGACTGGTTTTCCCCAGATTTATGGAGTTAGGACCTGAGGGAAGGGCATGAAGGTTTTTTAGGTTGAATATTAGGAAAGTTTTTTCCACCCAGAGGGTGATCAGGCACTGAACAGACTCCCCAGAGAATGGTCCCAGCCCCAAACCTGCCAGGGTTCAAGAAGTGTTTGGACAAAGCTCTCAGACACAGGGTGGGGTTTTTGGGACTGACCTGTGCAGGGCCAGGAGTTGGACCCAACAATCCTTGAGGATCCCATCCAAGTCAGGATATTCTGTGATTCTGTGATTCTATGACCAACACAAACCTTGCCTTGCCCATGTCTATGGGTGCCCTGTGGAGGTGGTGTAGAAGGGTAGCTGGCTTGGGTGGCACCTTGGGATGGAGGCTGTTTCCTCAGGAACTTGCATAGGGAAGGCAATTGTTGGTACGTGGGTGTTCCTGTATCCCCACTAGAATCTCTACAGCATTTAAACAGGCTGCCAGCAGCAGAATTTCTTCAGGAGTTGAATAAAGTTGTCAGCTACCTTTAGGGAACTCAGGAGACCATGGGAATAAATATTAGGATATCCTTGGTGGATCTCAATGAAGATTTTTTATATGCTCCAAACATATGTCTTGCTCAGATTCAAATTCAGATCTAATTCTGACCAGACTGTGAAAATCCTAAATCCACACTGCAATAGGTTCCTACCAGGGTTGTGAAGCCCTTGAGACCTTGTGCCAGAGCTCAGCAGGGTAAATTGATTTGCTTCTCATGTGCAGGTTAAAGAGAAGGTGCAATACAGCTGAGAGGCTTGGGAAACTGCTGCTAATGATTTCTTGGCTGCTGTCCCTCAGTTGACATCAAGATCCAGGAATGATGGACAGGGAAAAGGAAGAGCTGTTGTCCCCACTTTGACATGTTCTCAGGGTTCAGATTCAGGTGGTGGTGACACCAAGACCTAGAAATACAGGGAAGGAGGGTGAGGATTTCTCTTTTCTTCATCTTTCACTGCTCCGGCAGCACAGTTGATAACAGAAGCCAAGACTTCAGGGAGGCACCACCACAAGGTGTGGGTCTGAGCTGAGCAGCTGGGACCTGTGCATCACTGCACAGTAAAGATCAGTAAATACATTGATAACTTAATAGATTCGCAGCGAAATTTGATATATGGAAAAGCTGTGTCTGTTCCACATCATCTCTGAAGAGACAGTGATCCATGCCATCCCTGGAGGACAGTGTCCTTCTCCTCTGCCTGGCCTTGAACACTTCCAGGGATGGAGCATCCACAGCTTCTCTGGACACCCTGTTCCAGTGCCTCACCACCTTCACAGTGAATAATTTCTTCCCAATATCCATTCTAAACTTGATTCTGATCTGGAAAGCCACCGAGCAACAAAGGGGTCACAGGACTACCTGTTCATTCAGTTGCACTCTCCTATCTCACACACACACTATGCAGGACGATTTCTTCTTTCCCATTCCTGCAGATGTAGTTTCAGATCTGAGATGAAAGGAGTTGCCTCCTTTCCTGTAGCATTATTTTCGAAAGGGTTCCTATAGAATAAATGGTATCCTTATTTTCTATGTACCTTACGGCCATTGAATGGGACATTCAGGGATGTGTCCAACTCATTAAACTCCAGTGGATTTGATTAGAAACAAGTGAAGGGAAAATGAATAATTTTATTGACTGCACAGGGAATGAGAGGCAGCTGAGTCTGTCTTAAATATGCTTGTTCTGCCAGCCTTGGAAGACTGGAAGCCAGTGGCTCTGAATACGTACAGGAGGAGGAATTTAGGCGAAGAAAATGCCATTTCCTATTAGCTTTTCAGTGTAAGAATCACAGCATGGGAGAAAAATATCTGCCTCTAAATCAGCAGAAAGAATTCCACTGGAGCTTCAAATGAATCCGAGCTGTGAATCTGGGATGCTGACTATGGAGGAAGAGCAGGTTATATAAGAATTTATATTAAAGCCAGTTAAATGTGTCTTTCAGTGCCCCGATTGCAGACCATAACCAGGAATGCATGCTTTTAAATTTGTGAAGGAAAATTCAGCAGGTACTGCTATAATCTGGGTTTAAGCATCCCTATATTTATGCACAGCAGAAGTGTGGTGTTTCCAGGTAAAAGTTAATAATATTTAAAAGAAAACAGGAGACAGAGCTGAGCAAAGTGAGGCTAGTGGGGACCAGAGACACTAGCAGAGATGCAGAGAAGTCAAAGGCCTTTTTTTCTGTTCCTTTTGGTGCATTATTCTTCAACCATAAAAAATAATAGGGAAATTCCTCCTCTCAGGGAATTTTTATGGAGAAATCTGAATGCCGTCTTGAAAGAAACTCCAAGTTTCAAAAAAAATAAAATAAAAAACTGGGGAAACCTGAGAAGTTAAGGGCAGTAAATCAACAGGAGTTGATGAGCTTCACCCAAGGGTATGGAAGGAAATGAAGTGTGAAATAGCAGAGATCTGAGTTTATGCAATAAGGGACCATTCCAGAAGCCACTGAAATCAATGGAAAGACTCTCCACATTTGTCTGAAAACTGGATCAGACCTTCCCAGATTAATTCAGAAAAACAGTGAGTACCCACAGGAAGGTGTCCATCACCCCTTCAGGTCAGGTGTGGGCAGCCCAGTGGGGTTGGGAGGGCTGTGTGGAGCAGGATCAGCCAGACGAGGAGCAGTCCAGACCATATGGAAAGCTCCCCGTAATTAGAGAGCTCCAGCTCGGCCGGTGCAGTGCAGCTCCGCGGGAGTTGGCCCCGAAATATCGGGAATGCCATGTGACCCTGCGAGCACCAAGCCAAATCCTACCACCCACACTGCTCTGTGGATGCTCTCAGGCCCATCCCAGTGGCACCACTGTGTTTGCAGGACCATGGGCTCTTGCAGCTCGGCTGCACTCCATGGCGTGTGAGATGGGGGAGATCTGAAAGCTGCTCTTTCTTCTCCAAAATCGCCGCTGGCTATCATTTGTCACAGCTAAGGACAACATCTCCTGCTGCTTGGCCATAGGGCCTCTGCACAGGAGATGCCTTATGGACAACTTCAAGTTTCCAGAACAGCATGAGTGCAGAGCACAGGCCAGGGCTCCCTTTGCAGACACCGGGAAGCAAACACTCCCAGCTGCCAAGGATTTTACTTTATTGTCATTTAAGTTGGCTCCTTCGGCACAAGTCGCTGGCGGTCTCACAGTAGCAGGAGTTGAGTAATAATAGTATTTCCAGTATGCTCACCTCCAAGCAACGATTTAGACTGCTGGGAGAACAGGATGAGGACAGTTTGTATTGGCTGTTCCTTCTCTCTTTCTCATCAGACTGTGATTCAAACAAGCATCAAACTACAAACTCCATCACTCACGTCCCCCCTGTGGATTTTCCATGTTGGCTCCTCAGCAAGTGGGACTAGACTGCCATTCATCAGCCCTCGGAGGTGCTGAGAGGGTCTTCTCATCTTGGAAATTTTGAAACAAAGTCATCCACCAGCTTTTCAACAGTCCCGTGACTTTACTACACAGGGGCTGGGAACTGATGTATTTTTCCCTGAGATTTCTTCAGGAAGCTTGCAAAACATAGACTCACCAGGCTTCTCTCAGCTGAATACACGACACTCCCTCTTCCTGAAACTTTCCTCATACTCAGAGATAAGCAAAACAAATCAAGACAAGTGTCTGGAAACAGGGTAGTGCTACAGAGTTCCAAAATCACCCCCAAAGTCATCAATGTATTGTCTAAATCTACCTCTAAATGCACTGTTAATAAAGCCCCTGACTGCAGAGATCTAGTGCTCTTCTCCATTTGCTTCTTTGAGATTGCCAGGAGATCCTCCCCCACCATTCTCTTCATTAATGTTGGCCTCTGCTTTTCCAAAATACTCTTTTTTTCTAATTTAGAGACAAAGTCACCCCATTGTGAAGCAACAATATTTTCTTATTTTCTTGGGAACTAGGAGTATCTACCTGGAATTAAATCAAGTTGTACTGCATTTAATTTCCTATACTGTTTTAAAAAGTAAAAAGAAAATGAGGCATTTCTTATGGTAAATAACGCTTCAGTCAATACCTTACCCTGATTAGGCATCAATCCTCACAACTTGTTGAACAGAACTTGGAGAGAAGGGAAGGACTTATCATTGCTGCCCTAGTTTTTTTCTTTTGTGGCTGGAAACAGTTTTACGAGACAGTGGAATGAAAGATCAGTTATTGCCTTGTTAGTTTGATGATGGTTTTCTACCTCATAACAAAAAAGGGTAATGAAAATTTACACCACTAGACACAGCCTTGAAGTTTCCAGGAATTTCTGGACAAAATTAGTGAGACTGTTTGATGAGAAAGAAGGAGAGACTTCATGAAGTCCATTGGGAATTAGGATGAAATCTTTACAGTGTTGTTTTGGGTCTGACTGAGCTGGAGTTCATTTTCCCACAGCAGCCCTCCCAGTGCTGTGCTTTGCATTGAGAGCTGGAAAGATACTGAGAACACACCAGAGTTTTGGCTACTGCTGGGCAGGGCTGGCACAGCATCAGCTCTGTCTCCCCAGCATTCCTCCCATCCAGGGGCTGAGAGTGGGCAAGATCCTGGGGGAACACAACCAGGCCAGCTGACCCAAATTATCCAAAGGGATATTCCACACCACAGGACATCAGCTCAGATATAAAAGCTAAGCAAAGAAGGAAAGGGGTGCATTTATTTACAATGTTTGCCTTCTGGAGCAACTTCTCCATGTGCTGAAGTCTTGCTTTCCAGGAAGCATCTGAACATGGCTGGCCCATGGGAAGTAGACAATAAAATTACTGCTTTTCTCTTTGCTTCTGCCTTCTCAAAATTTCACTTTTGCTTTAGTAAACTGCCTTATATCAACCTATGAGTCATTTTTCCATCTCATTTTCTCTCCCTTATCCAGCCAGGAGCAGTTTGGTGGGCCAAGGTCCACCCACCCCAAGTGTATTTCAGGATCTGCAGAAATTTTCCTGGTTTGCAATGAGAGCAGAATGCAGTGTGATGTTTACCACCTGTGGGATGGAATACGTGGACCCACCTACAAGCTCAGTCCTTAGAGCTTCAAACCCACCCATCCCACCTCCCAGAACATGTCCCTGGCCCACAGGCTCTCATCTGCCTGCCACAGAGAAGAGCAAGGAGAGACCTCTCATCCATGCTCTCCTTTGAAAGACAGCCCCAGATTTCATGCACTGGCTCTTCTGGCACCAAAAAGCTGCTCAAATACATCTAGAGATCTTTCCAGGTAGGACAGCCCCCACATAGACCCACCAAGATCAAATACTCACAGAAAGCTTTCCAGGTAGGACAGCCCCTGGACAGACCCACCAGGAAGATTTCCCCAAAGCCAAGGTCTTCAGCATTACAGAGTCTGTAGCTGTAGGGCAGGGAGTGATGCCAGACTTTCCAGACAGTCTCTCCTGGAGCCAAGAGCCTGGAAGAGTAGATATAATCTGGGCTCAGCTCCCAGGTCCACAGCAGGGAGCCTGGAAGCTCAGAGAAGCCTGGCCAGAGCCAGAGCTCTCCAAGCATGCTGGTTGCTGCTGCAAGGCTGTGACTCAGAGCCTGAGTGAGGGGGACAAGTCTCTAAGGGTGGGGAAACATCCCAAATGCCAGTTGTCCTCATCTGGACCTAGCTGGACCAGATCATGACTTACAGAGCTGTGTGCCAGAGGGATGGTGGCTGTTGTAGTAGCAGGGCTTCAAGTGCTCTCTTCTCTTAGCTCTTGCTGGGAGAAGGAAAATCTCTGTGACAAAAAAATCCCATTTCTGTTCAGAACCATCATGTTTCGGGAGCGCTGCAAGCAGAAATTTATTAGAATTT
The DNA here is from genome assembly GCA_013397955.1 of Grantiella picta. Lineage (NCBI taxonomy): Eukaryota > Metazoa > Chordata > Aves > Passeriformes > Meliphagidae > Grantiella > Grantiella picta. The sequence goes on from VZRM01005608.1 coordinate 849,262, forward strand.
TAAAAAATAATCTTTGGTTTATGTCCAGCTTAGCCAGAAATCAAATTTGAAAGATAAATAAATAAAAGTTGGCATTAGAAAAGAGCAGAAAAATCCCTAACATTTTGAAACATTACCTTTTGCCAGAACAGTATCTCCTCTAGGCATTGATGGAAGGAATTGACTAATTTGAACAAAACAGCTTTTTTCCTACATGTTTCTAAATGAACTGATATAGCAAGCCAAAGACAGAAATGTGGGCTGGGTTCCTCACCAGTCTGTGAGTCCAGTTCCACTGACTTCTGGCAGGATTTCCTCAAAGCAAGTTATTCAAGAATGAGTGCAAAACCCACCAGCTAAACTATTCACAATTACAGTCCCTGCTTTATTAGACTGTTAAAAAAAAAAAAAAGAGAGAGAGAAAAAGAATAATTTATTTTGACTAATCACAAATTCAAATCACTTCTCTAGAAAATTATGTGCAAACATCTGTAGTCAGCTTAATAAGGTTTGGGAGGGAAGCCAGGCATTGATTTGGCCTCTTGGAGCTCTGATATCACCCTGACCACAGCACAATGGTTAGAGGAGTCAGAGATGCAACAAGCTGTTTTTTTTAGGATTGCCTGCCTGTGCAGACAGCTGTCTTTGGGATTGACACCCCCTGAAGTCTCACTCACAGAGAGGAGTGTGTATTCACTTGATAAGTGGATGTGTTCACACTCTCCCCGCTCGCTACAGTGGCTCTGACATGCTGTTGTGTGGACACAGCGCTCAGCACGCTGCAAAAGTGCCTCTCAGGTGAGGTGAGTCCTTCCTGCTAAGCTCTGTATGGATCTAGAAACTCTTCCCTTCACTCAGCAAGGAGGGATTGATGGTAGTGGCTAATGCAGGGTGGGCAGGGCAGGCTTCCCTTCGCATTTTTCTGTTTAGAAGTTTTTGCTTCCTGCTCTTTGACAGGTCTCCACCACAGTGAAAAATTGCATATTTAATGGAAATGCAGGGTCCACCAGCAGAAAAGAAAGAAGGTCTTGTGGGACAAACACAATACTAGGAAGGCAGGAGATGTTAGTTCAGGTTCTGGCTCTCCTACAGCCTCCCTGTATGATCCCTAACAATCCATCCCATACCTCTGTGCTTCTGTTCTCCTGGTAAATGAGAAAAACAAATTGCAGACTTCCTTCCTCTCTTCAATTTGTTTAGCCTGCAAGACTCCTTGGAGCAGCCAGTGTCTCCTGTTACACATTGATGCAGGGCCTTCCCCAACAGGTTGCAGACTCAGAGAAGATTCCTAAGTGCTACTGTAATAATGAGTCATTCATCCCCAAACTCCCTTAACAGGTTATTGTAGATAATAAATAAGGGAAAGACTGACCTTTACTGAAAGCTGAAAACTTTTTTAAGGTTTAAAAATCAGAGCATGCCAGGACAGGAATGCCAGTTCAGCTCCCTACAGAAAGAAAGACAATTATCTCCACTTTAGAGATCGAAAACTGGACAGCAAGAACAAAGGATGGTTTCCCAGTTCCCAATCCCCTGTGGAGTTTCTGGGAATTAACCATAAATCTCTGTTACAGAGCTCTTACTAACTGGTTTTCTTCCTTGTATTTCAAAACAAAAAAAGGCAAATATTTCCCCCATGTTCCCAGCACAGTCAGAATGAGAGGGTGAACTGTTTTTCCCAGTCCTTCAATTATTTTTTTGTTGAGAAATATTTAAAAATTCTAAAGTCAGTCAATCATGGGTCATTTTTTAGTAAGAAAATGCTTATGTCTGAACCACAAGGCTACTCTCCTATTACTCAATGAGATTGTGATTAACAGAAATGCAGTTTAAAGTCTCTTACCTCATACAGGCTGTGTAGAAAGTGGATAGAAATTGGCCCTGCCAAGAAGGACTTGGGAGTGTTGGTGGATGGGAAGCTCAACATGAGCTGGGAATGTGCACTGGCAACCCAAAAAGTCAATCCTATCCTGGGCTGAGTCAAAAGCAGTGTGGATGGAAGGTCGAGGGAGGGGATTCTGCCCCTCTACTTGTCTCTGTGAGATTCCACCTGGAGTTCTGCATCCAGCTCTGGGGCCCCCAAAATATGCAGGACGTAAAGAGGAAGCCATGAAAATGCCCTGAGGAGTGGAGCACCTCTGCTCTGGAGACAGATTGAGAGAGTTGGGATTATTCAGGCTGTAGAAGAGAGAGCTCAGGGAAGGTCTTAGAGACCCTTCCAGTGCCTAGAGGGGCTCCAGGAGGACTGTAGAGGGACTTTTTGCAATGGCAAAAATGGGGAAAAAGGGGGAATGGCTTTAAATTGGCAGAGTGAAGAGTTAGATGGGATTTTGGGGAGAAACTCTTCCCTGTGAGGCTGGGGAGGCCCTGGGACAGGTTTCCCAGAGAAGCTGTGGCTGCCCCTGGATCCCTGGAAGTGTCCAAGGCCAGGTTGGACAGGGCTTGGAGCAACCTGGTCTAGTGGAAAGGGGTTGGAATAGCATGGTCTTTAAAGTTCTTTCCAAGCCAAACCATTCTGTGATTCTGTGATCTGATTCTATATGTGTGAATTTCAATGCATGCCTATACATATACTGAAAAACTTATATACTCTGAACTGCAAATATTTATCAGGCTCACTAAATATTGTAAATGAGAACAGCTACAGCATTCTTTCCAAATACACAAATAGCCCTTGCAGGATAATATGTATGAATCTTGCCTGTGTGCTTAGGCTTCTCCTGTATATTAATTTCCTGAATAGGGCATCATCTCTGTAGGAGTCACAAGGCATCTTTTACACTGCTAGGTTCCACCACTATAATGTGGTCAGGAACTATGAATTTTTAAGGTGCCATTCAGGGGGCATTTTATATGCATATTTCATGGGAGGAGGAGGTGGGAATAATGTTTTTGGCAGACGCTTGCCAGGATATGGATTGGATTCAGGAGAAGATGACTTTTCATATAAGTAGTCAACTCCACTCAATTTAAACCATGGCTCTTGGGAAGCATTTAAAACACAGAGCTTTAATGGAGCTGCACTGTGAGCAGTACAGAGCAAACTGTCCAGAGTGTGTGTGTGTATATAAATATATATCTATATTTACATATAGCCAGATGCTCAAGGTCAAAGGCACGGAGGCAGCCCCCTGGGGACTGGAGCTATGAAGCAGTTTGCTGAGACAACTGGCTGTTCAGAGCTCTGTGCCCCTGAGAGGCTGCTCCGAACTTGAATTTGTCCTTGGGGTGAATTACAGGCTCTAAGTCACTGCAATAGCACCCATGGCAAGGCACATCTGAGGAGCTCAGGCAGCAGATGCAGAGAAAATAATAGTGGAAATTGCTTGGGGATTAAAGTGTGAAGTCAGCTGTCCCTGTACAGCTGCTCAGGACCTTTCACACCAGGACACCTCCTTCCCAATGAGCTACAAAGCTCTGATCCTTACAAATGGTGCACACGCAGCCTCGTGCTCAGCATAAGTGCAATAATCCATCTGTGTCTTGAGGCAGTGCCAGAGCAAAACTGAGGGGAGAAAAACCCCTCCTGAAGAAGGCTCAGTGCTCAGTGAGAGCACTCAGGGGTATCTGGTGTGTGGCATCAGACAGGGCCTGGGGATGGCATGGAGAGCTGGGGGGGCTCAGCCTGGAGAAAAAGAGGCTGAGGGGAGATTTCATTGCTCTCTAGAACTCCCTGAAAGGAGGGTGTAGTGAGGGTCAGTCTCTTCTCCCCAGTAACAATGACAAGATGAGAGCAAATGGCCTTTTCCCGCACCAGGGGAGGCTTAGGTTAAATATTAGGAAAAATTTCTTCATACAAAGGGTTGTAAAGTATTGGGAAGGGCTGCCCAGGGCAGTGGTGGAGTCACCATCCCTGGAAGTGAAGGCCCTGAGATTGGCTGGCTTGGTCAGAACATGGTGCTGATAACATCAATTATGGGTGTAATTTCTCCATGGGAATTTATCCACCTAAGAGTTGAACTCCATGATCATTGTGGGTCCCTTCCAACTCAGACTATTCTGTGATTCTTTAAAAAATGTGTGGATGTGGCACTTTAGGATGTGGTTTAGTGGTGAACATGACTCTGGTGCTGGTTTGACAGTGGACCTTAATGGTCTTGAAGGTCATTCCCAGCCTTGGGAGTTCTTTGATTCTATGGAAGGTGAAATCAGTCCTGTCTTCTCAAGGTAGCCAGTGGAAAGCAGAGGGGTGGAGAGGCACACACATTACATCACCAAAATGGAGGGAATGACTCCTCAGGAGTCAAGGCTACAGGAATTCTCATAATCCAAACCTTCCAACCTCCATATCCAGACAGCTTCCTATCTGCCCAGCACCCGGCTTTTGGCCTGGCCTGAGCAGACTGAGCTTTGCCTTACAGAACATTTACTCTGCAATCAAAAGAAGGAAAGAAATGAAACAGCTTGGCAGTCTGAATACATTATTAACAGATTTTGGAAATAAGTAATCTGAATATAGTTCCAAAGCCTGTATTTGTCCTGCCTAACTTTAGGCACACTGTGTAGCCACAAAAATTAGTAGCATAATTGCCTTCAGCTCCTCCCTAATTAAAGAGACAAGCACAAACAGAGGTGATGTGACTTTTTACTGGGCTGGAGGTTTTTGCTCTCCTCATTTCTTCTGCAGTGGAGCATTTGGAATGATCTTTCTGTGATTGTTCCTGAATTCAGCCCTCTTGAACTACCCCAGTCTTGCCAGAAAGTACATCTTGGTTGCTCTGGGTTATTTCTTTAGAGATTCGCCTCTGTTAAACACTTGGATTTATTTTATCTCTTCTCCAATCATCACCTTTACTTCATTGATGGTCTAGATCCAACCCAACCCTTTCCCTATTCTGTTTGACCAAATCCAGTTCAACCTCTGTTGTCAAATTCAACTGCGATTTCTGTGTGGAAAAGTAATGGTTTAGCAAATCTGCTTTGTCTGGGTGACTTCCCTGAAAGAAGTGGGAATTAAAATTCTCCGTTAGTGTAAGGTCAGACACACTGCAGGTCAGCCACATATCCTTGCTTTGTGGGGCATTTTTTTATCCCCATAAATTCATTCTCTAAAGATGGCGAAATCAACTTCACGAGAAGAGAACAAATAAACATACTATTAAAATGATCTGTTAAGATTAGTCCTGTACAACTTCAGCTTGTTGGTGAGAGCTCCCACCACTCCCACCAGGAGCAGTCAGAAACCAGAAAGCAGCTGCCTGGGGACCAGTCAGTCATGTCTCCATCCCATCCTGGCGCCTGTCCTGCTGAGAAAGGGGGCTTGTCTTCACTAATTTCATGATGTCATCATTAGAAGAGTGGGAAGCAACATTTCTATGAGCAATAATACATCATGAAGGGCAATCAGTGCTCAAGAACAACGTCCTTGATCGCTGTCCAGCCAAGAAACCCAAAGAGCTCTCTCCTCGCTGTGTAGGAAAACAAGTTATTGATTTGCACATTGTTGCAGAGGGCAGTTCTTAATCATAATTAGGCCACTGTGAAAAGTCAAAGCATTCAAATCATGCAAGGGCTTTCACCATTGCAATCTGGCATCCATATGTTTAATGGCAACCCAAACAGACTGCTTTAATTTTTCTGTAGGTTTTTTTTTTTTTTTCCCCTCTGAAGACTCAATATCATTTACCCCTTTAAATATGTCAGTTCTGTGATTTTGGATATGCAGCCCCATATTGTCTTTCAGAAGGCTAAGTTAAAACATAGCACTCTGTTTTGATGCACGGTACAATAAGAAATCATCTCTTTAAGAAAAATAAGGCATGACAGTCACCATTGTGTTGTGAGATATTCCCACAAACTTCCATATTTCAATCTCAATATGGGTTGCTTCAGAACCTGACCACGTTGTTTAAGTAAATTCTGAATAAAAGTCAGAGGAGCCAAAAATACTTTTAGCTGATTGCTAATCTAGGGCACTGAATACATCCTTCAGATATTTTCAGGCATCACTCAAATATTTCTAGCTGAAAGGTTTAGTGTTCATGTTCATCTTGGGTTTGGGTTAGAAAATCTGGAAAAAAAAAGTCTAACTAGAATCTCCTTCTGAAAGGAGTCTAAAAGCAGTTGAATTTTGGCAGTGAGGATCAGTCCCTCTCATCAAGGAAAAGGAGCTAATGAGTGAAAGAGGGGGTTCAGGTGCAAACAGCCTTCTCTTGGCCCTGAGTGTATTTACGGCAAAAATCAGATGTATTTTTCAAGTTTTCAGATAGCCAAGGCCTGAAAACATCTCACAGTGAGAATGGTAGCAAAATACCTTGTGGTTTTAGGGGGGAGGACAGTCATTTAATGGAAGGTTTAAGACTCTTTCTGACAGAAGGAACAGGATCCCTGAAACTCTGCACCCCAAGTGGTGGCTGTCCCTGGGGGGGAGTTTTAACTCCTCCAGCTGGTCCTCTCAGCTTAAAGAAATGTCCAAACCAGGCCCCAGAAATCACTTCCTAGACACACCAGTTTCTTTCCACTGCCTACAAAGTGATCCCAGTGTGTCTAGGTTAGATGGACAGAGCTAGGCCAGAGGAGTTGGATAAGCTGAATCCCATCAATGGGGCAATATTTGACTTCTCTCTATTGGGCATATCAAGTTTTTATCCAAATCTAAAATTTAAAAAACAAAACCTCCAGGATTTTCTCGGCAACCCAGAGCACAAAGGAGAACTGAAGATGACATTGTGTATTGCATGTATTACAGGGGAAAATGTGTCTTAACTTGTCTGAAAATCACTGGAATACCTCAAATTCATCAGTTCTGCTTTGGGTCTTTCTGCCCTGCTTTCCTTCAGTTCCAAATACCTCCCTAGGTGTCCTGCAGAGCACGTACCCCAGGTCCCCTGCTTGCAGAGCTAGCCAGCTTTTCCTCAGCAGCACATCACTCAGCAAATCCAGTAGGAAACAGGAAAACAAATGTCATTTTTTTGTATATACTCTTGAATCCCATCCCAATGAGGATCTTCTATTGCCTCTATGAGCTGTGTGATCAAGACTGAAATAAGGTCATTGAAAGGATAAGAAAATAGAGATTTTTAACTTATGCCAGCCTAAAAGCCCCTGAAATTTTACTATTTAAAAATGCTGAAATGTGAGGGGATCAGGGACACATATTTTCAGTGCAAGAGAATGTTTAGTGATCAAAAGTCTTAATTAACAACACTGGGGGGGGGGGGGGAGTTTTAAACCATCTCAGACTTCATTTGAATGGGCAAAATATTAAAAACTTGCCATGTTCACCATCAGCTCCATAGAAAATAACAGTGGGAAATTCACCAATGGGAGAGCCTGGGGCCACTGAAGGATCAAAGAGCCCTGGACTGAACTTAAAGCTTAAAACTGAGTTCCTCTGGTGGGACTCATGGCAGTGTCTGTTTAGAGTGATGCTACATGACATCTCCCCAGTCCATCTCCAACTCTTCATGATGATGAACTTCACAAAATAAAACTCTCCCTGACACAAAAAGGAGGTAGCACTTAACCACACCAATTCCTATATTTAGGGTGATGCCAGCCTGACTTTGATGATGTCTTCACGGCTCTCCAGCAGCTGACAGACCATATGTTTCACCACAAGAGACTTTTACAGCAGTGCATTGGCATGACAGAGTTTTCCAGGACAGATTGGAAGCATCACCTCTTTCATAAGGCCTTGGAAACTGAAAAGGCAAAGCTGAAACTGCCTTGTTCTCCTGAAATCCCTAAGCATATAACATTATATGCTACTCCAGCATGGATAACCAAATTGCATTCCCGATTTCCTCATGTGAAACCCAAGCAACACATGGAAATAGAAAAGCCTGCTTCTGTGTTTTCATAATGAATTACATTTGGTAAGCCTGCTTTAGCAAATTAATTGATGTGATATGACTTAGAAGGACAAAATTTTCCACTTTCTTTTGGCATTTTACTGCCCTGCTGCCACATCTGAGACTCACAGAGGAGTTAAAACGAAGGACAGTGGAACTGGCTGCTCCTCTGGCTTCCCATTCCCTGCAAAAACAAGAACCATTCTGCATGGCAAAGTCCCCTGTCTTACCCCCAGCCCAAAATACTATGAATAAGGACCACAGTTCTCTGTTCACTCAGGAATGCCAGATATGAAACCACAATCAAGCTTCGATCTCTTCAGCACAGCATGCTCCACATGCCAATCTACATGTTTGTTGAAAAAAAAAGGATTCTGCTGGAATAAGTTTCTATTATAAGCTCTCACTGTGTACATTTTTTGGAGTTAGTATATAATTCCTGCAGCAGAAACCAATATCTTTTCTGTTTTACAACTGCACATAAATACAACTGCCTTCCATCTAAAAAAAAATAAATATTCACAATGTCTGTTCAGTTTGCCTTCTAGCAGCATCTCTCTCCCTCTGCCCAAATATAATCACACTTTCTAACCCCAATCACTCATTGAGGGGGGAGAGCCAAACAAATCTCACATTCATAAACTCAGATGACAGCCACCCTGAGCCGTAGGAATAGCATGGAATTTATTGGAGCTGTTAGCCCAGTACAAAGCAACTGGAGTAAACAGCAACTTCCAAAGGAGGCAAAGTTATTTGGAGCAGCTCCAGCATGCAAATGGTAGAGACATTGATAGCTGAGGCAATTATTATTTCCTTTCCCCACACCCTTTTCCTTTTTTGCAGCTCGGCCAAATGAGTTTTTCTGCAGATGCTGGAGGCACTGGAATCTGATGAAAATTATGGTGTTCTTCATGGTTGCCCTCAAGTTGTCAATACAAGAATGAAAAAAATTTCCAGCTTGCCTATCACCATGAATTCAGGGTGAGAATAGTGTTTACCCCAATAATATGTTCACTGGGTCTTGGTTTCTTCTTGGAAGTCATGAAGCAGGTTGTCTGACCAAGTGATTTGCCTGTGTGGAGCAAAGAGGATAAGGGCCATTTTGTCTGGGATTAATTTTTTTAAAAAAATAAATGAGCATCCATAAATAAGAGCTGAACCGAGATGAGGCCAAGCTTAAAGCTGAAAAGTGAAAAATAGGATAATTATTACTGTGGGTAGTATTGTTACTGTTCTCAGCACCCTCACACCCAGATCAGAAAGCTGTTACAATGAGAGCTGTGTGAAAACGGAACAGAAAAAGAGTACTTGCCTCAAATAACACACAATCTTGTGCAAGAGACTAACAGGGACATTTCAGGGACACAGGGAGCAGTTGATAGCCTGAATGAAATAAAATGAGGACGACTCCAGAGTCACCTTCTTTTTCTGTCTGGTTTCTTTCCCCTGGCAGACCTCTGGGTCAGGGACTCTGGTTTTCTTTGTAACTCCCAGCATCACCTCTGCTCTGATGGAAAATTTGGGGAGGCTTTCAGCAAGTTTCTAAGTGAAAGGTATGCAAGTGGATAAGACAGACAGCCTGGCCTTATTTGTGCTCTTTATTCCTGTGTTGAATTCAGATGTTCGTGGGATTGTGCCATATGTTTCCAGTTCCCTCGGACATGGGATTCTATACGGGCAGGGAAGAGGTTATGCTGAGTGGAGTGAGAAGTTTCAGCAGCAAAGGCTGCTGCAGGAGATCCTTCTGCTTCTCTGCTGAAATTGGTTTCTTTTGTGCTGGGATGAGGAGGAAAGCTGGCCTGGCAGGACATGCTGTAAAATTCTTTGGTTTCGTGTTTTGGATGCAAATCTGAGTGTGAACCAGTGGGCTGAGCACTGAACCATGACCTGCCTGATGCTGTTTCAGTTTCTAGCTCTTGTTGATACATTTTAGGAAGTTTGGGAACACACATGCACATCCCCATGGTGTTTTGCCCCACCTGGTACTTCTGCTTGTCACCACACTCTGCAGTCCTGCTGCAACCCAGACTTCCCTAACCCAAGATCTGTTGCACAGTTAGAACCTTTCAAAGACTTTTGGGCCAGACACAATTATAAAATAGCTTCTTGGATCAAAGAGCTAATATGCATTTATTATTCCCTTTGTAATGCATTATTAATTGGCAGCCTAAAAATTACCCCACACACGACAGCAAAATAATCTCGTTCCCAAAACCATCATAGAAGATATATGACAGGACACAATCCTATAACACATTCACTTAATGCAATGTGAACTCACAGAGTAACTTAGTGGACATTGTGGATATAATTAATAACTCCACAGAGTGCTGCAGTGCCAGCCCTGCTCTAGCATCAAAGATTTATAAAGACCAGACTTACATTTTTCCAGGCCAGTGTTGTGCAATCCAGTACCTATAGGGGTGATGCAGTTGATGGAGGCAGAACAGAAGATTTCTACATCAAAAGGGTTGTCAGCACCTGAGCAAGTGCCATGCACTCAGCTTCTTTTATACTTTTTCCAGGTCCAAATTTTATATTGTTTATCTGTTGGCAAGAGGCATTTCAAGCACAAAATCAAACTGATTTTTTTTGGAAGAGGTCAGATAGGAATCCAGTTCAGCTCACCATCACCTACAGGTTTTATTTGAATTTTAAAACTGGACTCAAACATATTCTGACAGGATTTGTGACATCAGGTTTTGGGGAGTTTTTCAACGTAGAAAGCTGCTGCCTGTAATTCTCAAAGCTATTTATCAGCTAGATGAAAGCCAGAAATATGAAATGTGATGTCATCTGGAGATGTTGGTATGTTGGAAGTCTTCTGGCACCATCCTCGTGGGCTGCAGCAACAGTTGATAGCAAAAACCACAAAAGATCTCCACCTAACAAGGAGAAAGACTTACAGTGGCTGATGAGTAACTTCAGATGAGATTCTGCCTTTCAAGCACCTATTTTATCTCTCAGGGCTGCAATGGGGACTCAGCTCAAATGCCAAAATTCACATTGTGGAGCTAAACAGATGAAATTAATTCCAGGATCAGGGTCAGGCTGTCTCACTGTTTGTCCTGAGCAGCACTGAGTGGCCAGTGAAGGCTGAGAGTTACCAGCCATGGCAATGTGGACTCCTATGGAACCATGGCATTCTCAGATGGATTCATGAGCCTCGACATCCTCAGCACGCTCAGCAGACCTGAGTATCCTCCCTGGCACATCCAAACCTGCTCCTTTCACATCCCTGGGCACTTGATCCGTGTATCTCCTGTACATAGCCCCAGTTTAAAGTCTCAATGGTTTATGCCACAGTCCCAAGCCATTCCTAATTGCTTTCAGGGCTCTTGGTTCAAGTTTCCTGGAAGTCACAGAATGAAATGTTTGGGTTGGAAGGGGACTTAAAAATCATCTTGCTCCAACTCCTGCCTTGGGCAGGGACATCTTCCACTATCCCAGGTTGTTCCAAACCCCATCCAAGCTGACCTTGAACACTTCCAGGGATGGAGCAGCCACAGCTTCTCTGGGCAACCTGTGCCAGGCCCTCACCACCCTCAAGTTCTCACAGTTATGTTCCCAGATGCCTCATTTTCCACGATCCCTAAATCTTCTCAATCAGTAAGGCTCTGAATTTTTCTTCTCAGGTCCTCTACCTATGATTTGGGGTTTTTTCCACATGAAATGTTCATTCCTACCATTTTTTCATGTCAGATCCCCACTGGATCTCAAACTCTGTGTTTTCCATATCTAAATATCTAAAATTCTCGTACTAATCTGTTCTTCATCTCTTAATTTGGTCCTAGATAATGTTCTCTTTTCAATTTTACATGGCAGCGTCCTTGCTAAGCCTGAATTTCACACAAACAAAACAATTCCCCTCTTTACTTCCAGTTCTTCTCCATTTACTCTCAGAAATACATGAAATATTTTTGACAAAGCTTAAAATAGAGATTCCAAAATTTCAAGAGGTGAAGCATGAAAGATGCACCAGAAAGCAAGACCATGAAGGTCAGTCAGCTTAGAGGTTATTTATCCTGACTTATGCATCCCCAAGAATTGTAACACACATCCACAGAGCCTGGTTTAGAAATGCTCTACAGGCTTAGAAAAGGTGGCTGAAAACAACCTGACTGGCTCTTATCCCAGGTGTTCAGGCACTGCTTTAAAGCCACATTTTACACACTTGCAAGGGGAACTGTTTTAATCAGACCAATAATGCAAGGAATAAACACGTCCTTTAACCACTAAAAGGTGTCTGTGCAGTTTGTAAAAGCCACCAGCACCTTGAAACCATTTGAAACTCAGCCTTCTTTGTGTTTCCCCTTCAGCAAAGTAGTTGCTGAGTTAATGGGCAAGATTGAATCCAGTCTGGGCTAGTGGGGTGGGAAATATGAGGAGCTACTCATCAATCAATAGTGGGTCTTCCAACTGCATCTCAGGTGAGACTTCCTCTGAAAATTCCACTCTCCATGTTTATAATCCCCGTGTGCTCTGACTCCATTTACAAGTATTAAATTCTTTGCTCATATTAAAAAAAATATGATTGTCTTCAAAAACAGCAATGTTTTTATCATAACTTTGTACTATTAATGTTTTTTTCTTGTCACTGATGTTCTTATACATTACAAGACATTAAAATCTGCAAAATATATTGATTTAGACTCATTTCAAGGGAAATCTCTTGCAAGCAGGAGTAGAAAAGACGAACTTCACTTGTTTCCAGATTAATCTTTGCACTGGACTGTGAAGAAAATCTGTTCTTTTGACAACAGGCTCTGTCATCTTCCTTTCTCATTTCCAGAAGTCCATGACTCCTACTGATAAATTCCTCACAACCACAAATGTTTGGTCTCAGTGCAGGAATAACCAAGCAACATCCTGAAGATCATTTACATTGAGCTATTCTTCAGGATTTCCACAGGAAAGAGACAATGTGGAACAAGCTCGTTCCCATCTCTCAGCTTCAATGAGCCAAACTCTCACAAAACAATAAATTCCTTATCCAAATGTTCACTTAGGCTGACTCCAGTAGTCACTTTCCCCATTTTAATGTTATCCATGACCTTGCTGAGGTGATCCCTGTCCCATCTCCGAAGCCATTAATGATAATGTTCAGCAGCATCATTTAAAATATTGATCCCAGAAGAAAAATGCCATCAACTGGAGACCAGTTGCACATCCTGCTGATGGCCATTGTTCCACAAGCTCAGTGGTCTGGTCATTTTTCCACCAATTTTGCCATCCATCTATCCATCCATCCACCTCACATCTCTCTGACCTTACAGTCATCTCACCACAGTGTCATTGCTTCCTTTTGCTCCCTATTTTTGTATTACTTTAGGAGAACTGGAAAATGGAGCTTTGAGGTAGAGCAAGCCAGAGCAACAACAATTGGTTCAGCATCCAGACTTCTGCAGCATCACAAGCTATTGGATACCTCACCTGTTGTAAAGATGCTTGGCATCCTAGGAAGTCAGGAGCTGGCTTTAGATGGGATGTCTTTACCTCTGGTGTTTTCTGCTGTGATTGCAGATGGGCATCTGATAAGCATTAGCTCATATTTTCATACCTGTCAGTCTCAAGGCTTGGCACTCAGTTGTGCCAGAAGAAAGCTGTTCTGCAGTTTTTTCAGTCCGAGTGAGAGCTGTGGGGAACACTGAAGGAAGAAGTCAGCCCAGGAGTCCTTTGGCCAGACAAGATGATGCTCCAGGTCCAAAATGTAGCTTGGGACAACACCCATTGCTTAGTTAAATTCAAAGTTCGAGGTCTGTGACATTTTCCTATCGTTTTGCAACAGCAAAAGCCTGGATCCACTTTTCCTCCTGCTGAACTAACAGCCCTGAGGATACATCTATGTACCTAAACACTGCCAGGGGACACTCCCTGACCCTGAAATTAACTGGCTGCTCAAACCCCTATTGCTAAGTTCCCTTACCTATAAAACAAGATGGTTGCATCCTCTTGCCCATAGGAAAAGGATCACAGACACAAATATCAGGAGTCAAGAGAAGTAAAAAGGCATAAATCTTATTTTTTCCACATGATACAGCTGTATGTACATTTTATATAGTTATAAAACAACCAAAATCAAGAGTCAAGGCTTTGGATGCACCCAGCATTGCTGATGATGCAGCTGACTTCAGCAGGGGCCATTAACTTAATGCTGAGCACTTTTGCCTCAAATAAAACAGCTCAATACAACTATTTTGGGAGAAAATGCAGGCGTAGGACTCAGATACTTTGAAAACCTATTCTAGGCTTCATCTCTTCCTGTGACAAGGAACAAATCAGAACATTATTTGATGATTCTACTTTTCTACTTAGCAAGCACTATTAGTTTAATAATCTATTAAATATATATAAAGTACAGGAAAAGCAGAAAGCATTAGCAATGCTATCTGCTGTTGCTATTATTATTTTGTTATATAGGTATTAATTTTGGATTTGATCCCCAAATCCTGGAAATGAAATTTAGAAGCACATCTATAAATGGCAAGACAGTGTGTCCAGTTAATTCTGGAAAGTTCAAGAGCAGCGAAGTGTGAGACAACAGCTATTTAGGCATTATCTCCAATAACTCCCAAAACATCGGTGAGCTTGTGGACAACTAGCTCAAATTCAGTGCCTATCTTTGAAAACAGTGGGGAAAACAAGTCTTTGACACTTGAGTTGGGCTCAACATAAAATCCAAGGACAACTCCTAAAATCGTAAATATTTTTTCTTCATTAGAGTAAAGCCTAAGAATGGTTGTAACTCATTTTGTGAATTCACATAAAATTACAAAACATGTCTGAGAAGAATTTGCAAGAACAAATCAAGACAAATTAAATATCCATATGCTAAATATCTGTATGTCATATTCAGAATTTAATAATGTTTTTGACGTTCTTTTATCTGAGTTCCTAATGTTTAACCTAAAGCAACATGAATGGGACTACATTAAAGTGTTTCTGCTGCTGTTAATAATCACAAAGCAGTTAGTAATTGTCACAGTCAAAGTGGAAAAATATATCCAGTAGTTTTCCTCAAGTATCTGATCTGGCTCTGTACAATGTATTCATTAATGACCTGAATCATGAACCAGGTCTGTAATTGCTAAAATTTTTGTAGTTAATCCTGGTTTGAGCTTGGGAGTGGACAAATGACCAGCTTGCTAATCTTTGCTATTCATCTCTTTATTGTAATACAACCCAGATGATTATGGCAAGGAAAAAACTTTAAAAAAAATTATTTTAAATAGAATATGCAATGCTACCCCAATACAGAGTTTGGGACTTATTCTGCAAACTATTTGTCCTGTCCATTCATTATTTCCTGAATAAACACAACTGGTTTTCTCTGCTGCAATATTTTTCCCCTGTGATTTCCAAGGCACTCTTCAGAGCCAACCAGTTTTGCAAACCCTTCACAGATTTTTAAAGCTGAAGGGAACCATTTTAATTATGTAGCCTTATCTCCAGCCTAATGCATGAAATAGATTAATACATGAAACACAGCTTCAAGACATCCGAAATTTTTTAAAAAGAGCAGTAATTATCTGGAGCTGATGTATTCATCTTCCTCCCAGGCCACCGCCCTGGAATCTTCTTCTGCCATTTCCAATTTACTGAGCTGGGCATGGATTTAAGCCATTGCTGACCCTGGAAGAAAACCACAGCTACGCCACAGACTGGTTTAGATTTAGGCCAGGGAGTTCAGGCTCCAACTTGAAATGCGGAGGTCAAACTTCAGTAACCAGAAATAATCTTCAGAGCTTTAAAATGGCAGCGATCCAAGCATCCAGCTTTCTCTTTGGTTTGATAAATGCTGCCCTGAAGAAAATCCCAGAGGATTTGTGTGTTTTTCACGTATCTGGAGGTATTCAACATCTTTGTCAGCTTCTAGCAAAAACAAGCCCTCCCTGGCACTGAGGCTGCCAAGCTGGGCATCTTTGGAAACATGGAAATGGGATTCAGGGCCATGTCACAGCGATGGGCAGAGTCAGGAGTTACCAGAGCCATGTCCCTCTGTCCACTTGCCATGAGAAATTGGAAGGTCTGATGGCTTTCAGCTCTCCCTCCCTTTTACATCTTCGTGAACACAATGGCGAAGATAAAGAAGCAGCAAGAGTATTTTACCTTTATGGCAGGTTTTAAGCATGAAGGTGGGCAGCAGCATTTTGGGACATCTGTAAAAAAGGGGGAAAAAAAGGTTTCTGGATGAATCTTGGGGAAGAGCAGCCTAAGGGAAGAGAAATCCCTGTTCCCCTCTGCTCCTCATCATCCCTCCTGCCTTCCCACAGATTTCTCCCTGGTTAAAGTGCTCACTGCAGGCAAGCAGGGTCTCAAATTTATGTCTCATCTGAGCTGGAGCTCTTCCGAGCACGATAATGCTCAGTTAACACAATACTATAACACTAGATCAGGTATCATCTGAGGGGGAAAACGTGCCACCTCTGGAGGCACAAATACAACTTCCTCAGCACCTGGGTGTTCTTGGAGAGCTCTTACTTACTAATTTGTTTTTTAATAAATACAGCTATTCAATAATGACAGAGGGGGCCATTGGGTCTGGGAAGAAAATAAGAAACCTTAGCTGAGCAGCAACATGGCTTTGGAATGGATATCCAGAGTAGCAGGTCACACAAGGCTCAGAAAACTCAAAATCCAGCTGGGATTTTTCTTCACTGAGTAAATTATGTGACATGGAGGGAGAGTCCTGCAGGAAACCTAAGCAGGGGATTCCAACTTCAAGCCAAGGGGACAGCATGGAAAAACTAACCCAGGTGTGAGAAAACTTCTCTGTTTTTGGCTACAGGTTTGAAGATACCTCGCCTCTCCCCAGCCTCTGACACAAATAGTTTTGGTTTTCTGCAGAGGCTGATATGAAAGACAGTGCCTCTATCCTGAGGGAGAAGCTCTGCTCCCTGTTATTCTTGCCTCTCTCAAATCCTCGTGCTGTGTGTCCATTTGCAGAACAGCAAATCCACTGCAGTAACCCCAAAGCACCTTCTGGGAAGATATTGATTTTTCCCATTATCCATTTCCTCTCCAGACTCAAACAAGGAAGTGAAAAACCAAGAAAAATATAAAAATCAGTCAGCCTTGCTGTGGATACACACTTGGGACTCCCATAGCTTTAAGTGGGTTGTGTGTTTGCACATATCTGAAGCCATAATTAGATCCTTCATTTGTTGTGAGATGAGCTTGCACTGCAGAGCTTTCATCCAGAGTCAAATAAATACCCAAATACATTTTTTTTTTCTTTGGCTTATTACACAGATAGAAAGCTGCTAGAAGGTTTCCAGAGTCTGGAGGTGTTTGAGGCAAGGAGCTGCTTACTTCAGAACTGGTGATGTGGGGGAAGGAAGGGAAAAGCCTTGTTCTTGATTGCCTCTGGACTTCCCATTTTACCTGTGACTGGAGGCAGAAATGCTGTGCTGCAAAAACTGTTCTTCACATTCAATTCCATCTTAAAATGGGATGTAGCAGCCCCCCCCCCAAAACACAGAGAAAAACTCAACTAAATGCTTTCAGCCCCATCAAGGTTCAGTTCAAGGCTTTGACAAAGACTTTGGGTCACTTCTGATTTCATCCAACTCTATTTGACCAACCCTAATTGCACCAGCACATCTGGAAATGCTACAGCAAAGGCCCTGCCAGCACTTTCATTATAAACCCCCCTGTTTTCATGGGTTTGTAACTTTTTCTGAAGAAGAAGAAAATAAAGGAACAGCAGAAGGGATGAAACTTGATATAAAAAATTCTCAGCTGGGGAGCAATTTTTGTATGTGTTTTGCAACATTTCAAGGAAATCAAATCAACCCATTTTGAAAATGACAAAAGAATTCAGAGGAAGGGGTGGGAAGGTAGAAGAACATTTTCTTGAGTTTGCTTTTTTCTTTATTTGAAGCACAGAGGGAAAAATATTACAGCTATAAACTATTTCTCAACTCTGACCTATGGCTTGGTTTGGATTAAAGGCTTATGATGATTCTTTCAAAGGACGGCAAAGAAAAAGAAGGTTTGCCCATAGCACCTGCCTAAAAATGACTCTGAGGGACAACAAGCATCAATATGTCCCTATTATTTAGTGCAAGGTGATGTGAAAATGTCTGGAAACTCTGGGAGCATCCAGGATCTCTACTGTTTAAAAAAGGATATGGGTTTCTTTAGTAGCTCTATTTGACAGAGGAATCACTAGAGCAAGATTCTTCCAGACATGCAGAGAAGCACTGAGCTCTCTTTTCACACAATCCTTCCTGGGGTTTACTCCAAAGCCCCTGGCTGAGTGAAGGTCCCACTCACTTGTGGTGAACATTGAATATATCCACGGGGTGACACTAATTCTGAGGTTAAGATAAGTACCAACACCTGTGAATAGGTACAGGATCACAATATAGGTAATGAAGATCTATTTCACAGCATGAAATGGACTAGCTAAACAAGAAAAACACACAGGGTCCTGCAGGATACTAGGAAGGCACTGCTGAGATACTTCAGAGAATCATAACATGGTTTGGGTTGGAAGGGACCTTAAATCTATTTCCACCCCCCTGCCATAAGACACCTCAGGTGGCATTAAGCAGCTGAATAACATAATATTTATATTTATATTTACTATGAGCTGAAGCACTTACTGGACTTCAGTGTTTCCACAACAATGTGCCCTCTAACTGCAGTGAGAACTCAGACACCCCCATGCAGCTACCTAGAATTATCCAGAGCCTGCAACCAGCACACTGCATCAGGAACCACATAGTCAGAGAACAATTCTCCATTCTTGGTCTCAAAAAGCAGGAGGAAGGAGCAGAGGGGTTATTTTTGTACCCACTACACTGACACAGCAAGCATTAAAAATATTTGCTAAAGTTATTACTGCAGCTGACCCTTGATCCATATATCAGGTTGTGCTCCATCAAAAACACATGAAGGTATATCTGAATTCTTGCACTGTTCCAAGTCATGGAGCAGGTTGTAACCCAGGCTGGCTGAAGATAAGTGGCACAAGATGCATTTGCAAGTGACACTCTCTCTGTTGACTATTGACATCCCCCCTGCCTCAGAGACAAGAGTCCACCTGAATGTATTCTCTGTTCCATCTCTTCAGGATTGTCCAGACACACACCGGCTGTCATAGAAGCTTGTATGCATGTCAGCACTAAATTTGGGTGTCTTAGCATGGAGCTTATTAATGTCAGTAATTTAATGGAGATGACTTCCAATCCTCATCCAAAGGACTGGAAGCTTCTGCAGCATAGCATCAGCCTCTGTGTTGCATTATATCACATTTGCAACAAGCACAGCCAACTGTGGCAGGTCAGCTGGCACATGGCAGCTGCAAAAGCAAAATAATTTACTTGTGTCCCTGAGCCACAACCCTTAAACAGCTCAGATGCAAATATGCAATCTGTATTCCCACCAAATCAAAGACACTTAAATCTTAATGTAGGTTGATAAGAACTTGATGGAAGAAGAAAGTTTTTATTACAGTTTTTTAAGCCTGTCTCTTGTCTAGATGGAGCTGAAAGCACTGTGGAAACACACTGGGAATTGCATTCATTACACAAACCAGCCTGGCTAAAATCAGAACCTTATTGACATGTCTTCACTTGGGTGAGCTGAATTGGAAACTGTGGGTTTGGTGACAACTGCTGCATAGGTACAAAACTAATTACTTGTGGAATAATAGTCACAGCTCAGGCCACAGGTGATCAAGAAAGATGAACTGGAAATCAGGATGGTGCAGAGAAGAGCATTGGGATCATCCAAGGAACGTGGAACTTCAAAAATGGGAGGAGAGGCTTGTTTTAAGTATCAAAGCAGAAGGTGAAAGTTGATATGACTATTTAAACTACAGGACAGTTTTGGCATAAGGACAAATGGGTACTAACTGTCTATGAATAAACTTCAGATGGACACTAGAAAAGAGTTTCAAACTGTCAGAAGAGTGAGGGCTTGAAGCAGCCTTCCCATAGGAGTAGTTATGGCAAGAAACCTGACCCGTTTTATGAAGGAACACACCAAATTTATGAACAGATTACGTTACGTGGGAGGCTGAGGGAGCATGTGGCTGAATTGGTTGATCCACAAGGCTCCGTTCAGGCTACCTCTGAGAAAATTTTAGAATTCAATTTTCAAATGCCCTTTGTACTTTCTGTATGCATTACTGAATGTAGAAATACTTTCACTTTTCAGCTAAGCCTTCTATTGTGTTATTTCTACCATGGACAAATAAAGGAAGTAATTGGAAAACCACAGGAAAAGCTGATTTTGTGACATTGCAGACACTAAAACAGAATGATAAGCTAAAAGAAATCAGTCCGTGTGCATTTATGGGGTGATTAACACCAAGATTTTGGCATTAGACCATCAGGAACACCTATTTTTATTTTGTCTACATAGACCCTGACCAATGTGTGCAGACTCACGTGTTATACACAGGGAATGAGCACAAGAATTAATGCACAGTTCAAAGCATGTCAGTGACAGGCAAAGCAGCACAGAGGAGAAATATGTGGTAGATAATAAAAAAAGCTGGTTTCAGAAATGAAGGTATTATATCTGCATTAGCCCAGGGTTGAGCCCAGGACAGTTCTCTAGAATTAGTCATTCTGGAATGGAACCTGGTTCACTTAGATCACAATTTTGTGACAGACAACAAACCAGTCCATGTATTATCCTGGACTGCTCATTATACAGCCCATTAGTTCATTAAATGTACTTTTATTTAATCAGAATTTTTCTGGACTCTTAACCAATCAAATTTTGTTGTGATCCAAGTTCTAACCTTTCCCAAGTCTACATGACTTTGTCTTGACCAAAGACAAGAGGGCTTTAGGCTTTTCAAGAGGGCTTTAGATTCAGAGGTAACAAAAATGGGGCAGTGTCTTCATCCTAAGAATCTAAAAGCTGCAGTTCTAAAATCAGTTCTCTCTCTGTGGTTATGTTATGCATACCTCTTGTAGGCAGGTGCTGGAATTTTTCAGCAGGAAACACACAGACTGAGCAGACTGAGTTTTAGGTTCCCCACCTCCCAGGTCCTACAGGATCCTGGATCTGAGCTTTTGTCTCTACATAGCTCAGCAGCTCTCTCCACAACAGAGCATCGTCTGTGGTTTAAATAGCCTCCACAAAAAAAATAAGTTTTCAGGCTACTAAGAGGCTTCAGCTCAATGCAAGACTATCCTGGGCCTGAGCAACAATAAAATTGATACCTATTAGAAATAAAAAAGAAATCATGACAGCTAATTCAAAACCATGAATGTAGAAAATAGGATGGAAAAGACCCTTCAGATCAGATTTGGCCTTTGGCCATGGCTCCCCACTTTTAGTCTGCCAGTTTTGCTGCCTGAGCATTATGCAGAAACAAGACCCAGGAAGAAGCATAGTCCAACCGAGTTGATGCATAAACAACTTTTCCTTTTTAATGTCTCTTTTGCCATTTTGGTCTACTCTGCATCACCATGCAATACTTCTATTCATTTAATGAAGATGTGCACTTCCATTTATCATACACAGCTACATCCACTGGCTGGCAAAGTGCTAAGGACCATCATAAAACTGTGAAGCACTTAGAACTCACCATGTCACTTCTCATCTGCCTCCAAAAATTCCATCAGTTTTGTCAGACATGATTTTCTGTTCCAGAAACTCTCCCAATTCCTTTATATCAGCTCATATTTTTCCAGATGTTTTGTGATCTCATCCTCTGCTAATGTCTCCAAGACCTTGCCTACTGTCAAAATCAAACTTTATTGCAAGCCTGCAATTCCCTGCTTTCACCTTAGTCCTTTTCGTATGGAATGGGTTTACATTTGCATTGTTCTTGTCCCTCAGTACTCTTTCCTGTTACAATGAGCTCCTAAGTTTTCTTTAGCTGACCAGTATCCCCTTCCATCTTCTCTTTCATGAGATTCAGGTGTGACCAGCTGAGCCCTACAGCTGTCTCCTCTTCCTGGTGATTTTTGAAAACTTTTTTTAAAAGATTGGTCCTCAAATTGCTTTGGCTTTCAGAATCTTTTGTTTTAATTTCTGGCACTGTATTTCGTTTCTTCCTGGAGACCTACTTATCACTGATGGTAGAGGACTAAGGCTGAAGTAATGATGATACATTAGCTAAGACAATCCACAGACTGACCATTTATAGAGCTTTTTATGTCCAGACAAGACTGGTACTGATAAAAGATAATGAATATCAGGTGTCTTCTTACTGCTTTATGTGCCAGTGGAAAACTGCTCAGTTTACTGAAATTTTTATCTGGAATATCAGGCCTGGCAAATTGTTCAAAAGTTCTGTGGTAATGTGTGCTGGAGGAATGTGTTCATGTGGATGAGATGGTCACAACTAAGGGATGCAGTAGCTGCAAATCAGCTGATTTGTCCACCATGAATATGTCCAGACCCATAGGCAAATGGTATAACAGATTTGCATTAAGACATTTCCCTCTTCTCATCAAGGAGATGAGAAGATTTGAGTCAGTCCAGGGGCTAGAGGAGTGATTTGAGTCCATGCATCTTGCAGTCCTCTGGGATTCCTCAAAAGATGTCACTCACTTCGGAAACATCTTGCAGAGTATAATAATAGTTAAAGCCAAGGGGACACATAATGGCTTCAGAAATGCTTAACATTTAATAAATTGTATGGCCCCTTTGTAATTCATCCAGTCAAATTTCATGGACAAGATATATTTCCATTTAAGGGTTATGTACAGATTTAAGAGACATTGTTACAGTTACATAAAACTTAGTTGTTGGTTTGTTTTTTTTTAATAGAGGAAAAACACCTCCTTTTAATGTCAAAAGCTGACAGTCTAGTTGTCGAGTGGTCTTATAATGCCTCACACCAGGCCAGGACCCCTTTTCATCAGGCCAAACAGAGGCTTCATGCAGTGAAAATGGTTTGACTGGATGCAGGGATTCTTGCCTAAACAGGGACCAGCTAGATGGAGCATCTGCACAAAGCTCTTGTTTTCTCCGTCCCTTTTCCTTAACTAACTGTAGGGTTTGGTTCTTCACCGGCTCAGTTTAACATTTTTCCTGTGGTTCCAAAGATGAGTTAGTTAAATGCAGGGAGATTGCCTTGCAATAAGGGAGCATAAATATTTTTCATATTCAAGCACTCCATTTATTTAACAACAACTGAATTTCTCCCTCCAAGATTTTAGTCACACATAGGTGGTTACTACTCTTGTCATTGCTTTGTTCTCTTAGAAGAGGTTTTTGGGTCATTAGGGTCACATGGAGTCTGATAATGCAGATTCATTTGACTTAGCAGTAGACTTGAATAATTCACATGGGCTGTGATCCTGCACCAGAGGATTTAGGGATCACAGCTCTCAGAGATGTAGGACTATGTTTGATTCATTGCTGCTCTGCTTTGTAGGAAATTTCCACAAGGACTTGCACAAGGGTTTTTTGTTTCGTTGTTTATACTCCTCCTCTCCACCCAAGGAGCAGGAGGTTCCTAATATAGCTTTGAGGTTCCTAATATAGCTTTGACTCAGCTTCCTATTCCACCTGAAACGTGGAGATAATGGCACTGTTCTCCTTAATTGGTCTCATTTAAAACAAATGCACTGAGGGCTTTAGGCTTCCACTTAAGATAATGGAGCTTGGTGGCAATTTGGTACCAATAGACATAAGTAATCAGTAGATTGGACCTCACAGGGTTTGAGATTTTAGTAAATTATTTGAACAGTTTAGATTAGCACCCAAATCAGTGACAGAGTTTCCTTGGGTGGCAGTAGGATAAGAATTGTGTAACAGATAAATGTCCTTGAATAACAGCCCCATATACCTCCACACATTAGTCATTTTTAGCACATGAGTTATACAGAGAGTTGAAACTGGTGATAACTTCTTTTCTTGCTGAGTTTGTGTAAACGTTTCCTGAGGCTTTCAGTTTTACCACAATAGAAGGCTTTTAAAGCTTGAATGGGGATAACTTGAATTATTAGCATCAGTCCCCCCACCCAACCACAAGCATGTCTGAGCAGCTTTTGCTGATAACACACTGCTACAACTACATTTTCCTCACACATACCCACAAAATAAGCTGATACTCCTGATCACCACCAAGCAGGAAATCACTGGTTTGATGGGACTGCTGCCCCCAAATAACCTTTCAGCTTCTTCCCTCCATTTTTAACCTGACCATTTAGGCACATAGTGCAAGAAATTTCCCAGTGAAACCACAGGTTAAGAGGTATTAACCACTTTACTAACAGGTATTGATGGTACCTGAGGTCAGTGGAGTCAGTGGCTCTCTGTGATGACTAACAGCAGCAAGTTTGGTCCTCTGTGGCTGCATTTCAGATGGGAGAGTTTCCTCACACTCCTGGCATGCAAGAATGGGTTTGGGAGCCAATCCACTGGTTTCAGCCTGGCTTTCAGCGCTGCACAGACAAAGGCACCCAACAAGTACAGGAGCACAGATCATAAAACAGACCTCATTTCCTTCCACACGTGTGCAGAGCAATGCTCTATCCCAGCTGAAGACCCAGCAGCATGCTTCTAGTTCAGTGAACTTTATATTTCCTTGCCTGACATTGACTCTCCTGCAGTTTCTTCCAGGGGCTAGCCATAGCATTCTCCTCCCATAGGTACACAAGCCATCAGGAAATGCTGACTAGTCCTTCAGGAATCTCACTGCTGAACCCCCTCCTGGCCCAGCAGTTCCCTTTCTGGTTTCAGTTCTCCCCATCACTTTTCCTGTCCAAATTCCTCCACCTGAACATGCATCTGCTCACATGACAGGACATGGAAGATGTCAATGCAGATTTGGCAGATTTTTGACTTGAGGCTTGAGCCAAGCACAAAAATCCATTCAAAGAGCTAGCCCAGTTTTGCTGAAGGCCACCATATATTTATATGCACCTCTGTGTCCAGGCAGCTGAGGGCACCAAGAGACAGGTTGTAGCCACAAAAGTCACCCATGAGTTGTCATTCCTTTCCCACAGAAGTTTCCACATACCGTTCTAGATTTCACAGAATCATTAAGGTTGGAAAAGACCTCTAAAATCTTGGAGTTCAAGCATTCACCACCATATTCAGCACTAAACCATGTCCCCAGATGCCACATCCACATGACTTTTGAACACATCCATTGATGGTGATTCCTGTTCCCTGGGCAGCCTGCTCCAATGACTGACCACTCTTTCAGTGAAGAACTTTTTCCTAATATCTAATCTAAACCTGTCCTGGTGCAACTCAGAGAGCTGTCTTTCATTTTAACTGAGGAGGATAAGAGAGGGTTTTCACATCTGAATATTTTTTCTTTTCTCTTTTCTCATTTTTCTTGAAAGAGAAAAAAAGTATTTTTCCATCAGTTTCTTCTTAAAATACTTTCTTTTTTTTTTTCCCCAAGTAGATCCTCTAATAATCATCATTATGATGACCATTTACTTTCTGTCCTAAAAAATTATGGATAATGTTGCATTTACAAAAACTTATGCAATACTGCTACAGAAACAGTGGTACTAACAGGACCAACTGAATAGGTTGGTTTGTCTCAGCAAGACACAGCATCCATAATGAAAAAAAGCAAGGGAAGAGGTACCTGACACTGTAATGTATATGAATGAAACCACTTGAAAATGAGGACGTCAGGAGTTTTTTTTAAGAAATAGAAAGGCACAGCTAAAAGGCTCAAATGACAGCAGTTGCTATGGAGACTTTTAAAAATGAGGTACTGTAATGATTTATGATATTGATTAACTAAAATTCTCCATAAAATTTCCTCTGATTTTATCTCCTTTTAAAAGATCAGAGGTTTTGTTTATAAAAGGGAGGGAAAAGAGAAGAGCATACTATGTTACGTTAAATATGAAACATTAATAATGCAAGACAAGAAATAATTTGAGGAAACCCCTGCCAAAACCTTTAAAAAACACCTTACGAGAAATGTTCTAAATACTTTTATTTGAAAACCTACCTGTCAGAGAGCTCAAAGAAATAACAATTGGTTCAAAGAAAAGCCAGTTCTGAGACAAGAGAAGACACAGCAGAGAAGCTCAACTCTTCTTTGTCAAGAAGCAGTGAGAGGTTCCTGCAAAAAAACCATTCCTCTGTGTTGGATTACACTCAAGAACTGTGTCAAGATGAAGTGTTATTAGAAGAAATTTTAGAACAAGCCAATAAAATTTAACAGAAGAAACAGCCAAGATCAGATGTCGTTCACTCGTAAGTTCTAAAGAAATTCACTCACAGAACAGCAAACTTATTAATTGTGAGATGGGATCCAACATTTATATAGGACCCTGTGCTAGAGGAGACTACAGCAGCTATAAAGTTATCTCCAAAAGCTCCAAACATCACCTTGAGAATGCCAGATAATATTCCAGCTTCTCTTTAGCTCACATTGGTAGACATTGTGTTAAATTTCCCTGGAAACCTTCAAGGTCAGGTTGCACAGGATTCTGAAGAAGCTGATCTTGTGGAAGGTGTTCCTGTTCATTGCAGGGAGCTTGGACTGAGTGACCTTTAAAGGTCCCTTCCAGCACAAACCATTCTGTTATTCTAGTGAAATAGCAGATTTAATAGACAATAGATCTAATAAAAGGAGCACAGCATCACATTTCTCAAAAATCAGGAACCATACATTTGTTAGAAAACTCTGAAGGAATATAAGGGGATGTAGAGTTTAGGAAGCCAGTCGGACCACTCAGACTTTTGAAAGCTGTCAACAAAATCCCACAGCAAAGTATTTTTAAGAAATAAACGTTTCAGGGTGTAATAAGAAGTATCTTTTAACCTTTCAGACTAATGGCTGAAAGGTTAAAAACAAATGGTTGTTGCTGTTGTTGTTATTGTTTTGGGGGTGTTTGTTTTTGGTTTTGTTTGTGTTTTTTTTCATGGGGAATTCTTTCATGTGGCTGAAACAAGAAGCCATCTGAATCTTGCTTCTTGTTTTGCCACTCCCTCAGCACCAGATTTTGCTTAAATCTCTCTGCACCTTATTTTCAGCGTACAAAATGGAGAGAACATTTATTCCCTTTTCCTTGGGGCTCCTTATCTCATTGCTCTGTGCAAAGCTGTTGGAAACCTGAATATTTAAAGTCCAAAGAACTAGAGCTCATTAGTATTAGTTAATACTGCCTTTGCCCCAAGTAACAATTTGACTTTGGAAAGTCAAGTCTACACAAAAAAGAGAAACCGTTCTTTGTACTTGGTGTGGATGGATTATGATCATTCTAGGACTCTAGTTATGTTTGTTGGCATAAACTTAGAGAAGTTTCAAACAGCCAAAGTAAAAATAAATCTTATTATTGTACATTTATACCAAGCAGGGTTCACAGTTTCCTCTTTATTTTTTTTAGATTGCTATTTTGATTTTTTCCCCTGAAAAACAAATACTGGAATATAATGTTATTTTAACTTTGAAATTTATGGTCTTCCTGACAACAGGTAGTCACAGTTGCATTCTTGCAAAAGAAAACAAAATTAAAAATATAGACACAGGAAATAAAATTAATTTAAAAATATATGAAAACATTTATTCTGTGCATCAGCCCAAGTGAACAGACAAGTCTCTGACTGATACCCACCACAGACTGCAGTTTCTTGAATTGATTGATTAATAGGACAGAAATGAGGAGGTGTGAATTTATTTTGGACTTCAACGGGGTTGAACAAGGTTTGGCACAGTTCAGCTGGGCTTAATCTGCATTTTAAAGTCTATGAACAGTGACCACCTACTGGCACCCTTCACTGTGTTAGGTCCCATAGAAAGGAAACATTTTGCACCAGACTTCATTTCAGCTAATGTTCCTGGATTTATAAAGGTACTAAAAAGGCAACAGCAATCTGATTTCAAACTAACAAAATACCCCTTTTCCCTTAGGGGGACCGAAACTCAACAGAAGACTCAGGGAAGAAGGAGGATGGTAAGTGGGATTGCAGAAACAATTTCTCATTGTTTGGAGGTAGATTGTTCTTTTGAGGGCAACATTATCCTGAAAATAAAATTAAATTCCTTTCGGGTGTTTTCACCATTAAGTATCAAGATTTTCATTTAACTGCGTGAAAGGTAGTAAAGAACTAATAAATAACAGTTCAAATGGGAAAAAGCTGCAGAGGAGAAAAAAATGCTGAAATGCTGAGAATTTTATCTGAGCTAAAAAAAAAAGAAATGGAAGCAGAAAGATCTCACTGTATTTTGCAGCGAGGATAATTAAAAACAAAGCTGTCTTTTAAGACAGAGAAAACATTCCCCACCATCTCCTTTTTCTGGCAAAGCCAAGAAACACCCTCTGAAGTAAAATAACCATAACAAGAAAAGGCATCTTCTTGAAGAAATTTTGACTCATAGTTTACTGCTTTATAAGCAGTTCAATAGAAAGATGTTCCACGCCAAGGCAACAAGTCAAGAATTCACATTTTTAATGCTGGTTTAGTCTCCTATGTGATTATTTTTACAACATCTGCAATTAAAGACAGATTTTTCAGCTCCCTGATTGTGACTGGATAGAAAAGGGTTTGCACACACACAAACACAGAGGGAAGAAAAACACCACCTCTCTCTGTAATGGTCTTCATTAAAAACAGCTTTCCCCAGCTTCTGTTTTATTTCATTTTGATGATTTAAATTTTCCCTGTCTGGTAAGTGGTGTTTTCTTTTTCTTCCTTACACTTCACTGGTCCAAAGGAAAAAGCTGATAGTCCAAATTCTGGCATTTTCAATCTTTTGGGGTTGTTGTGCTTGCAGGGGAGCGATAGGGCTGGGGTGGGAAGGAAAAAGGGAAGACTTGAAACCTGCAGAATCGCTGCTCAAACCACAGGTTATTCACGCTCACCGAGTTGTTGGGGGAGTTTCACAGAGTTCCCAGTAACACCAGAGACTCAAAGTGGTAAAATTGGTCACCCCTTTGCACCCTATTGCACCTGTTGGAGAGTTAATGGCTCAAGGGATGAGTTCACCTTCCAGACTCCCTTAGCTGCCCACAAGCCTTTTTCTACACTAATCTGCAAACTTTGTCCATGTGTTTTTCTCAGTTCTCCAGCATGGCTTTAAAATAAAAATGTCACTGACCATGAAATTGCCTGCTGTGCCTTTCAATGCTTCAGCACTTGAGTTGCCAGGACTTGCATCTGTCTTTGCAAACAAAAATTGCCTTGTAGAAGAAAAACAGCAGAAAAAAATTCCAGGAATCATTTTGTCAATTCATTATAACATTTTTATAGGCATTGACTTGGTTCCAGGTAAAATATGATCTTACAAAAAATTATCATTACTAATAAACTACACTCCAGGTCAAAATTTCTGTGAATCATCTCTTTCAAGGGAGGCTCTGGAGATAAATTTGTTTCCCTGTGATCTGAGAGAGAGGGACACATAAAAATTATATAGCCTTGAAGGTTCCTTCTTTCATTTCCCTTTCTGGACAAACCTGACTCCATTCAAGGCTTGTGTTTATCCCAGTGCTGGACTGGTGTGGACAGGAGCCCAGCTTTGATCCTGTTGGAAACATCCACGGCATTTCAAGGTGGTTCAAGGTGGGAAAATATATGGGGAGAGGGGAGGGGGCACATTTGGAGCTCCCATCCTGTTTGCTTGCTAGGATGGGAGTAACCCAGAGGTTTGGCAATGTGTCAGGTGGGAATGAGGATTTTGGGGCTGTGCTGGATTTTGGGTGAAGAGGGGTGGACACAGGCAGAAAACCTCCAGTTTCAGACCCCAACATTCCTGAATGCCACCAAAGTGGAGCTTATCAGGGCATTGTATTTTTATCAGGTGGATCAGCCTTTAACTTGCTGGGGTGACCCAGACCTCAGTGTTCAACAGTTTCATTTAGGTTATTTTTAAAAAATAACCCCAAAACACCAATTTCCCCCTTGCTCCTCTAATGCCAAAGTCTCGGAGCTGTAGACAGCATGAAGCAGGAATGCCATGCTGCCCAGACCTCCTTTCCTGGGATGGGTTTGGATTCATAATTTGCTAACCCATGTCCCAGTGGGGAGGTGGGAGGCTCTGTGTCCACATATTTTTTTTTTGTGTGTGTGTGTGCACACTCACGTAGGCGGGAAGAGCTGGAGCTCCTAGGGCTCTCCAGGACCCTTCGGAGGGGAAATCCAGACCTGGAGACAAAAAAGAAGGTAGCATTCATGCCCAGGCACATAGTGGGGTAAACATATTTTGTAAATGGAAGTTTGTTGCTCACATTGTATGACGGGAGCTGCTGTTTACCCACCGCTGGTCAGATGCCGGCGTTGCCAGAGGCTGAACGATCCAGCAGTGATCGCTTATAAATAGTGCTGACCAGAAACAGAAACAGTGCAGAGTTTTCATTAAAAAAAAAAAAAAAAAANAACAGTGAAGATTGTGCATTTAAAAAAAAAAAAAAAAAAAAAAGGCTTGACTATTTTTTCATTTTATTTTAGGAGTAGGGTTAAAACTACGTGCTTTTATTGATATTTCCTCTTTTTCCCTCTTGACACGCTTGTAACCCACCCATAATTTTGTTTTTTCTGGTTTACCTGATTTTTTAAAATTTTATTTTAAAATTGTCTTTTTTTATTTTAATATTTTCTTTTGTATTCTATTTTACCTTGTTTCGCCACTGCAAAAAAGCAGCAAGGGCAGGAGAAAATAGAAGAAAAGAGAAATAGTGAAATACAGGAAAATCCTAGCATTTGGACATATGTTGAGAACTCTGAATTCCCATTTTTTAACCAAAACAGGTATCAAATGGAAACTCCCATTTTGTAAGAGACAAATTTTTGTTATCAAGAAAAAAAAACTTTTAGATTTTGTGACAATAATAATGTCTGGGTATTTAAGGCCCACTGGTAGATACAAAATCTAACTCCCCATTTCCCCAGAGAGACAGAGTAGCTCAGGAAAGCTAAAATTTAATAGAAAAAGGCAGGATAATCCCTCCGTGCATGAAACTTTTCTGAGAATCTCCCTTAAATTCCCCACTCTGCAGGTCAGCCCTGAATGCCATAAGAGAAAGAAAGAAGGTAAAGGTGTGAGGAATCTGAATTTTGCCCTTCAGGAAGAAAGAACATCCATGATGGAGCAACCATCCCTGGTGATACTGGTTTGCGTCCTCCTGCCAAACACAGCCAAATCTCTCCCTCATGTTGTTCCACGCTGAAGGTAAATAATGCAAACTCCAGGTCAGGCACTCGCTCTTTTTGAAAGCTAAAGTGATCGTTTCCCTGTGCCCAGTTTTGATTTCCTGAGCATAAAGTGATGTGTGTTCTCCAAAGCGTTGGCCCACACAAGCTGGGCATGTACCCACAGGTTTTGAAAGTTTCTTTTATGAATCTGACGGAGAAGTGTGGCTTCAAAAACCAGAGAAAAGTCTGCCCTAAGTCAGTGGGAGATTTTCTTCTGCAGGGACTCAGGACCACAGAGCATAAAATCCAGGGGATCTTTCTTTTTGCTCCTTACAGGATGATAATCCACAGTACTTTATGAAAATTACAAGTTTTGCCTGCAAGACGGTGGGCAGGTGACCAGTCCTTGAGAAAGAAAGGGGAAAAAATTGAGTGCAAGGAATGGGAAACAAAAAGAAGAAAAGTCAAAGACAATATATTTCATTCTGAGAATAAGCAGTGGAGGTTCGGGCACCCCGACTGCAGCTCCTTCCCAGCACATCCTCAGCCCATCAGCCCCTTTCCTCCCAAGGCACAGGACTGTTCTTTTTAATTTGGCAGAAAGTAAAAGGAGGGAAAGCAAGTAATTTTTTTTCCTCTAGATGAACTGATTTTTTTTCCTGTTCCACAAGGTGGCAACATCGCTTCAGAGCTTGCAGCATCCTGCAGGATGCACAGACGGTGAGAAATTTCCTAACTTTTCAGCTATTTCAAATGTGTTCTTTTGGATGATTTAAAATAAAGGGGGTAGAAAAAGCCATTGTTCTAATTTTCACCATCTTTATGTTTTCTAAACATGTGATTTAAAATTATATCTACCATCTTCTCTACATTTTGCTGTGTGGACTACCTGTAGGATCCCATTTGCTGCAGCTCTTTCTGTACAGTTCAGCACAGGGAAAGGCTGGTTTAACACTCACTGAGTGGAGGCTCAAATCTTAAATCTGAATGGACAAAATAAGAAATGGCAAAAAGCCAATTTGATCTTCAAGGTTGATAAGGAACCAAATTTTATTTAGCATTTTTAGCCAGAGTTTAACTTTACATTTAAGTAACTCCTTAGAAGCCTAACTCTGTGCCTCACAGACTATCCTTTTGTATTTCTCTTCCTTATATTCCTAACTCGTATTTTTTTCCCCAAACAATTTGTTCTGCTGTCTCAAACATCACCTCTTCATTTCACTAATGGCTGCATAGATATTTCTTCAGTGGAAATTGAAAGGGAATCAAAGAATCCTACCTTCCTAAAAAAATTAACTCAGCCCCTCTGCTTGTTCTGCACAATAACAAGAACATAAAAATATGACAGATATGAAAAATTAAACAAAACACCACGGATGTTGTAAAGTGCAAGGCCCTTTATTTCCCACTCTGGATCATGCAGGCTCTGAAATAAAGAGTGTGAATAATTTGCCACATGTCCCTGGCATCCTATGAACACCCTAAATGAGAATGAAAATGCTTTGTGGCCATGCTGGGCAACATCAGTGGGTGAAGAGCTGGAGAATCTATCCAAGGGCCTTACCAGAATGAAAACAGTGTGCCCAGATGGCCGAGGAGGCCAGTGGCACCTGGTCTGTACCAGCAATGGTGTGGACAGGAGGACCAGGGCAGTGACTGTCCCTCTGTGCCGGGCACAGCTGAGGCCACACCTTGAATGCTGTGTCCAGTTTTGGGTTCCTCACAAGACGGACATTGAGGGGTTAGAGTGTGTCCAGAGAAGGGAACAGAGCTGGGGAAGGGTCTGGAGCACGAGTCTGATGAGGAGGAGCTGAGGAAATGGGGTTTTCCGGCCTTAATGACTGTGATTCTATGATCCTGCGATTTCACCAGCTTGTGTATCCAAGCAACACTCCTGTAACATTCCAACCACACTCCCTGCCTACTACATCAGCAGCCTTGTCTTCTACAATCTTTGCAATTTCATCAGGTGTGTCTGCACTAGGGCAGCCCAAGAGATGTTCCAAGAACATGTTATCCAGCTCTGGATACTCCACTGCTGCAGGGCATCTTCCCCTGCAGAGCCAAAAGAATGTGTTTTGCAAGCTCTGTGCACACTGCATTTCTCCCCGCTGCCCTTGCAGTGATGGTAGCAGGCACACTCAGGAACAGTTGTTCCCCAAAAGCACACAATGTCCTCTGCTACAAGGGTGAATGGGATTGATGGGCAAGTAAAACTCAAGATGCCTTCATGCTGTTCGTGAGGATTTGGAACTAGATGATCTTTAAGGCCCTTTCCAGCCCAAATCATTCTGTGATTCCATGGAGCATGGTACTGGCTCCCCAGAGCAATGTGGCAAATGTATGCATAACGTATTTGGAGAAGAGGTTTATTGTGGATACAGGCATCAAGTCTGGGAACAGCCCTTCCAAATACACCACCAGGCTTATTCCAAAGCATTGTTGGCAGTATCAGGCCTGGCATTGGTGAAATGTTTCTACCTCTCTGTAGATCATTGCTGCTGATACACCCCAGAGATGAGAGCTGAGCGCAGACAGTGTCTGCCATTAACCCCTCTTCAATTACCAAGTCTCCTGCTGCTCAGAAGTGAACTGGGAGCAGGGGCTTTCCTTTGGCTGTGCCTGTCTCTTCCCAAGCCAAGTTTCTCCACTGATCTGTGGAGAGCAACCATATGTTTGTTTTCAGTTGGGCTGCAAGGCACGGAGATGCCTTAGTAATGGACACTCATTTGATTTGTGTATGAATGGATAACTAGAGAGGGAAACTCAGCTCTTATTTTTTACAGCCCTGGCTTCTCCAAGGAAACCATGGACATTGGTCTTGGTTAACAGCACAGATTGCAGCTGGGAGTGCCGACACAAAGCTGCTCCCCTGTTAGCAGCTGTGCAGGCTTTAACTTTTCCTTTCTTCCTCCTCTCCTCCCCCTGTTTTTTCCATTGTAACTCAGAGTGCATTTTTGCAAGATATCCCTGAAATTACTATTACTACATCGCAATATTAGATCAATGCAGTGGTAACACACTCCAGATTGTTGTGGCATTCGCATCTTGATGCCTTCCATACTATCTTGTGGAATCTAACCTAATACCGTGATTAAAATGCCTTTTCCATTTCTCTAAGACACTCTGCCTGCTGCCATTACATAAACGTCTGCCTATCTCGGGTTTTGTACTGGAACCCAGCACTGGGGTCCTTGAGAGCCTAATGAAAATACCTCCACTCATTAAAGGGAGATGAAGGTTCTTGCCAAAGCCTGGGATTAAATTAGAGTCTGTTTGGTTTCACTTCTCACTGACATCGTTGTGAATCAGGAAAAACACTCCATTCAAGTTGTATTAGAGCAGTGCAAAGGCAGTGTGAGTTCAGAATCAAGCCAGTTCAGTTTAACACCCACCTTCTTCCATCTTCTCTGGCACCTTGTTCCCACTCTGCAGCTCACCTGCTCAAAACAGCAGCCTTTGGTGTAATGTGGTTCCTTCTAATGGGCAAGAAACAAGCTTTAGAGACAGGAATTTTCAGAAGTCACCCTCAGGTCGGATGGGAGAGAGGAGAAAAATTATGAAAAGGATGAAAAAAAGGACACAGCTGAGCTCTAACAGACTTAGTGCCACAGTCTTTGAAGGTGGCAGAAAGGATCTTGGTTGATGTCAAAAAGAAGAGTCAGGCTTCATATATTGTGTGACCTTGGGCTGACTGCAGAAGGAGAAGCAGCAGCCCATCTCTGGTGAGGAACTGGGACACGCTTGCCAGAGAACTTGAGGCTGCTCCATTCCTAGAAATGTTCCAGGCCAGATTGGATGGGGTTTGGAGCAACCTGGTTTAGTGGAAGGTGTCCCTGCCCATGGCAGGGCGTTGGAATGAGATGGTCTTTAAGGTCCCTTACTATCTAAACCATTCCACAATTCTTTGATCCCTTGTTGAGATATGCAGCCCCAGCCTTGCACCCCTCTTTACATCCCTAGGATGACTTCCAAGCCTTCTCTCCAGAGGACTGCACTCACAATCAGCTGGGAATTCTCACTCTTGTCCCACCATGAAAGCAGATGAGAGCAGCTGGCAGAGGAGCCTTCATCTTCCAGTGTGTCCAGGGATGAGAATAATCTGGCCATGAGATTAAATGTCCATGGGGAGCTGTACCTGTGTAGCCCAGGCACATCCTCTGCAGGCTGGTAAGAGCAATTTGATGCTATCTTGTTCAAGAAGCAAGTGGTTCCCACCATACTGAGAGCCAAGGAAGGAAGAAGGAAGCCCTTGATGACAACCCAACAGGTTTTCAATTCATTTCCCACAAATGTGAAACTACTGGCTTCAGTGGGATCCCACAACACAGTTGGCATTCAGTTGGGAAATCTTTCTTGGTGGTATAATCCCAAGGTTTCCTGCATCACCAGTGAAGAAAAATACTTTCAAGGGGCTATTTGTTCTTGGGTGGGAAAAAAAGGCTGTTCCAGAGGGATGGGATGAAGATGGGCTAAGAAGAAAAAAGTATTTGGGGAATCAAACTGAGTTTAGAAGACCTGTCCATTAAAATGTGTGTGTTTGTCCACAAATGTTAAAAAATCCCTTCCGGGAGGGTCATACTATCACTCCATTCAACATTGCAACAGCCATCCTGTGCCACTTTCACTTTAAACTCAAAAGAACACCTGGTTTTCAGGATTGCCTCTAGAGTGTCTCCTGTCTGCTCTTCCAACATTATTAAATGAGGTCAGGTTTCCTTTTCTTTTCTTTTCTTTTCTTTTCTTTTCTTTTCTTTTCTTTTCTTTTCTTTTCTTTTCTTTTCTTTTCTTTTCTTTTCTTTTCTTTTTTTTTAATAAGGAAAGATTTTTAGGAGAATTTTTAGTTTGAGCGATGTTTGTATATCTGCCACCTATGGCAGCAGTGCTGGCTCATGGACTCTTGAATTATTGATTGAACTGCAGTGTGTTTTTCCAAGTGGTGGCTTTTGCTAGGCTATTTAGGAGTATTCTCCAAGTGTAACAAAATGGAGTTGGGCACTTCCCTACTTTATGTGTCTTTGAACCCAGGAGCAGCACAGAACCTGTTGAATTTGGTTTATAGCAAACTGAAACACTGTGATTTACTTGTGCATCGATGTCTGTGTTCTGGTCATGGGCTCTGTCCCATGCCTCAGCATCTCCGTGATATGGATTTTAGTGCCAATCTTCCTCGTAGAGCCACAGAAAAAGCCCTGAGATACAGTGTGAAAACCAGGGGATGTGAAAAAAATCACTGCAATTATTAGAATTCTTTATTACTGTTATCTATGCAGGGAAATTAATTCAGCTGTGTAAAATGAACAGATTTCATTAAATAGGCCTGCAAAATCCACATGCAAGCATTGCTATGTCTCTCTTCTGCGATGAAGAAAATGGTTTTGTTAGTTAGGAGACAACAAAATGTTCTCATAGCCACAGTAATATTAATATCAGTGCTAGAAATAATAACATAAATTATAATAAATATAATGATAATTATAATAATAGTTATAATATTATTTCGAATGCACCTCAAATTGAGAAAACGTGGAACAATCAATCAGCCACCAAATTATTCTCAACTGCATGGAAAGCTGCTCGCTAAGTCTCAGTGGAATTAAACCTGGTCCTACCTCGAGTCATTATGGAATGCCAATATCTTGTCCTCAGTAATTAAGCACGTAGAGGAGAAAAGCTATTCTTGGCATCACCCACAGGCTGTGTGGAAGCACTTGGACACACTAGAAAGTCAAGGGCAGTGCAAGGCTGACATGTCTTGTAAATTCATCAGGCAGGGGAGGAAACTGAGGCAGAGCTGAGTTATGCATTGTAATCACACTGCAAATCCACAGCACTCAGACCTGCACGTTCTCCAGCACCAGCCCTTACAGCACAAGCATCACTCCTCATGCACAGCAGCATTTCCAAGTAAAAGCAAGAGATCAAAAGCAAAAGACAGCCTTTCAGATATTCCATTTCATCTGTAAAGGCAAGCGTAGGAAGATTGAAATGATTATTTTTTTTTTCTTCTTGCCCATTCGATTAACATATGTTTGTCTGTGTTTCAGTATTTTACCACATATTTATATGAAATCCCTCTCCCTGGTTTTTTTTTCCCCCTTGGCCTCTCACAGGCTTTCACTCATATTAGACCTCTCCAAGAAACTTGCCCACGGCACACCATCCTCATCTGCACAACCCCAAACCAGCTCCTACACCTCAGTCGGGCAGCACCGAGCGCATCTTGGTTGCCTCCAAGAGGAGCAGATGCTTCTACTTTAAACAACCCACAGATAATCCCCAATCTCCTCAATGAGCTCAGGAGTGCTCGCAAGCATGTGCCACTCAGATCAAAAGTGAACCCAGATGCAGCCATGCCACTGCCTCTTTTCCCACTTGGGAAGGTGCAGTGAGTCACAGCAGATGACGCTTGGTTCTCCTGGCCAGCTCTCAGGGCTGTGGTTTCCAGCGATAAATTCAGCCCGTGGGCAATTTACTGAGGAATTACATCGCATCCTTCCACCAGCATTCAAGCCCCAGGAACTGATGAGGTTCAGTGCAGAGCATTCAGATTTGGTTTCTTTTTAATAACACTTACTGAACGTGAACAGCGTTAATAATCCCCAGCAGTCATTAAAAGCTTTTCATCTTCAAAGTGCTCTACATATGCTAATTAATGCTCACAACCGTCCTGTGATGGTACTATTAGCCCCATGTGGCAGCAAGGGAAATGGGAGCAATGAGGTTAAGTAATTTGCCTGAGGTCAGAGGGAGCTGATAATGAAGCCACAGGCAGAACGCCTCATCCTCTGCTCCACCATGCGTCTTCCTCCCACAGCTCTGTCAACTGCTGCCCACAGCCCTGGCTCTGGTTTGTGCTGGGTGAGCATGAGACAGGTACCAGGAAAAGGGTGAGAAATGACATTTTGCTTTGCATCCCCACAGGCTCTGGCTATGCCACCAAGCCTACGCGTGTGCCAGCCTACCTGACGCATTACTGTTGCATGAAATGCACCAACACAGGCCAATTTTCAGGATAAAGTAATTGCTGAAGCTTCCTATGCCAGCATAGACCTAAGCCTTCCCTCCATGTCCTCTAGGCCTGGTGGCCCCAAAGTCAGGCATCCCACAGCTCATCCCACACCCTAATGACTCATGTTGCCTCTTTTTAACCAGTCTATGGACATCTGGGCTACAGAATTTCTAATAACTAAACCTAACTTTGAGACCAACTGGAACAGTGTGAATGTACCTTTGCTCCAAGTCTCAACTTCTAAGTCACAGAATCAGAGAACCACAGAATGATTGGGGTTGGAAGGGACCTTAAGATCCTCTTGTTCCACTCCCTGCCATGGGCAGAAACACCTTCCACTAGATCCTGTCCAACCTGGTCTTAAACACTATCAAGGATGGAGCAGCCACACCTTTTCTGGGCAACCCATTCCAGGGCCTCACCACCCTCACAGTCAAGAATTTCTTCATAAAATCTAATATAAGTCTCCTCTTTTAGTTGGAAATCATTCCCTCTTGTCCTATAACTACCGGCCTGTGTAAAAAAAAATCTTTAATTCTTTTTTATAAGCTCCCTTTAAGTATTGAAAGGACACAAAATAAGGTTTCCCTGGAGCCTTCTCTAGTCTAAAAGAACATGGCGACCCTATCCAAAATGCCCATGGGGAGCAGTCCCTGGCCTGGGATAACTCCCTAACCACGTCTGAATATTGCTGATAGTTCTTTTCTTCTGAGCCAAAAAGTTTGCCAGAGACAATTTCAATGCTTTAATGGCACAGCCAGTCAAGTCTAGTGCTTAGGCCAAGGCTTGATACCATTCATTTTTTCAGTCCATATGAAGTCTGTGTGGCCAAAGCACAGCTAGAGTCAGCAATGTGAACACTTTGTCCTCAAGGATTTTTCAAGACAAGCTTCTCTGTCTCTCAACTGTCGTCATACAGAAGAAAACAAGATTGAGAGTCATGATTTACTCAGGTTCATGTACTATGTTGATGTCACAAACATAAGGCCCACTTTGACCATCTGGCCCAAAATTCAAGACCTGATTATTTTGTTAGCTTTGCCTTTCCTAAGCACAGACACCTGACCATTAACCTGAGCTCACTGGCTTGTTTTAGATTCAGCCCCTTATGATGGGTCCAGCTGCCAAGGATTTGCCTTTAGCCCACATGATTAGAAGCTGATGAACTTCTCCCTCTATTCTCTACCATTGAAATAAACACAGAGCTGTGTTTTATTTTTAAAATAAACAAAGGCAGGCTGGACTGAAATGATGGTAGGAATGGCCCTAATTCTGTTCTTGGCTGAACTGCTACTCATAGAAGGTTGTTTTACGCTTATAGGGAGAAATGACTTATTACTATCAGAATAATAAACTCCTTCCTTTTATGCTTCAAATCAAACTGCAATCTGGCCTGTGCAGAACACATTTCCCACTCCTCCTCCTCATTCTCTTCTTCCTCTACCATGGGCTTCAAACACAGAATCCAGATGCAAGCTATTTTCCCCCCAGCCGAAGGAGCTGACTTTTTGGCAAGCTGTGCAAGCTGTTGTGTGGGTGGTTTAAAACTTCCCTCTGGGCCTGTCATGTGGTTAGGGCTGTCTGGGTTGCTCTGAACTTCTGGACACCATTTTCCTTTGACTCACCTTTTATTCCAGCAGAAGCTGGGACCAAGCGAACCTAGCAAGTGGGACTGCACAGAACTGCTCTGTGGAGCCAAGACTTGGACACTGTTTTTCACTCATGTGAAGTCCTTTGGCTGAGTTCACTAGACAATGCTGTCAGGAGGAAATCCCTGCAAATAGCTGTCTCCCTGACTTCACTTTGAGCCACTTCCTACTCAGTTTCTGAGTGTCTCTTCCATGAAAATTCATGCTCTGTCATGTGTTACTTGTTAAGTCAGCAGCAAAGTCTATTCTGAGTCTATCAGGAAGGTCTAATCCCAGCCATCAGGGCTGCAGCTTTGCCTTTCCTCTGCACCAGCCTGCCTTCCTTTAGATGGTGTGCAAGCAGAGGTTTATTTCTGCATCTTGAAACAGATGGAGAGATGGCCCCAGTGACTCCATTGCACCGTAAGTAAAACAACCATGTCAGAATTTAGCCCTTTTCTTTTTCTATAATTTAAATTATAATAGTGTTCTGCACCATCCTGGTTAAGAGAAGATATAGGTAAAGTAGTTCCCACTGCCCAGATCTGCAAGCAGTGTGTTCTAAATTGAGCAAACCACCCTCTTCCATCTCATCTGGACTCCATTTGTTATTTCCCAAAGAAAAGGCACTGGATAACCCAGAACTGCAGTGATGGATAACTGGCACTGCTCAGTGAGGTACCCTGCATCCTCTGAAGGGGTGGGAGTGCTGGTATGTTTACTATATTATTGGTATATATTGGCAGTGCTGAGCTAATGGTTGGACTTGATGACCCTGCAGGTCTTTCTAAACTTTCTGATTCTAGAATTCTGTGATTAGGTATATAATGGATCACTAACTCATCAGTGAGGGTCTTACAGACAGGTGAAGGTAGGTTTGAGCTGTGTTTCATGAAATACCTCTTCCCTATGATGAGCTGCCTCTAGACCCTCACAGACCTCTCCAGGAGTAAGCACAGGCTCTTTTGACAGCACTTCAAGCCCTCAGATGTCCAAAATTACTAGAGCTGGTCCTTGTGATGCTTCCAATGCAGAAAAAAAAAAAGATTTAAAACCTTGAAATCAAACCCACGAGTGTTCTGTATCACCGAGGAAGGTACCTGAGTCTCTACCTGAGCTGCAGGCAGCATGTTTGGATAGGTTCCCCAACCCACACATTAAGTGCAGTCTTGCCTGGCAGGCTCACAAAAGAGCTTAGAGTCACCATAAGTATGGCAATAGTAAAATATTTAAATACTTGAAACGGGTTCGTCCCTTCATATGGAGAAAGATAATTTTCTCAGAGGCTGACAATCCGTGCTGCAGAAAGAAAAAATCAAATTCACCAGATCACACAATCATTATAACATAAAGAAATGTTGTAAACACTGGCAAACAGGCCAGGACAAGTTATTCCTGCAACATGCACAAGCAGGAAAAGTTGTTACGCTTTGGAATAGCTCAGAAGTCATGGAAGTCAACTCAGGACATGAAATAAAGAAATGAGGAGCTTTGACTCAAGTTATGTTCAAGTGAAGTAGATAACTAACCACAAATCTTTGCCCAGAGCTACTTAACTGATGCCAATCCCATTTTTTAAAGCACTTAAAATGTTTTTATTAAATTCCCTCAGTCTTCAGAAAACACACTGATATCTGCTATACCTATCCTTAAGCTTTGGGCTCCCAGGAAGATGGTTCTTCCCAGGTATTTCTACACAGTTCAGAAGTAAGGTGAGCTTCCAAAGGGATTTTTATTTCACTACAGAGGTTCCTATGGTTTGGAGAACATTCAAACATGCACATGTATACTAGAATTCAGCTGCTTGGTATCCAGTGCTTGTCTCCACTAATTGGTATAATCAGGGAATCACAGAATCATTTAGGTTGCAAACAACATCCAAGATCATCCAATCTCTGACTGAACACCACTGTGTCAACCAAAGCAGGACACAAAATGCCATGTCCAGACATTTCTTGGCCACTTCCAGGGATGATGACTCCACCACCTCCCTGGGCAGCCCATTCCAATGGACTAACGATTAGCAACTCCTTCCACAAAGAAACTCCTCCTGATGTCCAGCCTGACCCTCCCCTGGTGCAGCTTGAGGTTATGTCTTCTTGTCCTGTCCTTTGCTCCCTAGGAGCAGAGCTCAATCCTCACCTGGCTGCACCCTCCTGTCAGGGAGTTGTAGAGAGCCAGAAGGTTCCCTCTGAGCCTCCTTTTCTCCAGGCTGATCACTCCCAGCTCCCTCAGCTGCTCCTTATCAGACTTGTGCTTGACCCTTCCCCAGCTCCATTCTGTTCTCTGGACACACTTCAGCACTTCAGTGTTTGTCTTGTCCTGAGTGAATGCAGGATTTGAGGTGTGGGCTCACCAGTGCCCAGCACAGGGGGACAGTCACTGCCCTGCTCCTGCTGCCACACCAATCCTGGTACAGCCTGGGGACCACTGGTCACCTTGGCCACCTGGGCACACCTGGGGACATGGCACTTGGCCTTGCTGAACTCTTTTCCACCAGACATTTTCCAGCCACTCTGGTGGTTGTTGTGGCCAAAGTGCAGGACATGGCACTTGGCCTTGCTGAACTTCATACAGTTGGTCCATCTCTCCAGCCTGTCCAGATCAATATATCAATAATACAGGTTAAGCAATGACAGAATCACAGAATGTGTCAGGTTGGAAGGCACCACAGGAGGCCACCTGGTCCAACCTCCCTGCTCCAGCAGGGTCATCCTAGAGCATATACTTTATAATAATACTTATATATATATATATATAATTTTATATTTATAAAAAATAGGTTGCTCAACAGGAAGCCTGGGGCTGGCTAAGCACAGAGCCATTCTTTTCACATCACCATGACTTTATAGATTGTGAGCACTTATTTCAATGCCTTGTTTTGGATTCAGAAGCCTAACTGGCAGCATCCAGGTTTGAAATCTGGCTGCAGCTCCCTCAGTACTTTCATTTCACCACCAATACAATGGATGATACCATTTCCCTACAGGTATTTTATAATGCTTGACTCATTCATGCATGCAAAGTGTTGAGATACTTGAATGAGCAGTACCATACAAGAGCAAAGTCTAATTTTGTGAACGCAACCTCCAAAACTTTTCACACCCTCCTGGGCCTTCCAATACTTCCTGCTTCCCAGCAGGCTGGGACAACTCCTTTCAGGACACTTATGTGCCCTATCCTGGCTATGGAAACAGCAGGTGGTGAAAGGAGCCAAAATCAATAGAGGTGGGAGGAAAAGTCATCCAAATATAGTGGAACTTCAGCAAAAGCTTGAGCCAGGGGTGAAACAAGCTGGAAGAGGCTTTTTTTTTTTTTTTTTTTTTTTTTTTTTTTTTTTTTTTTCCCTTAAGGGGGGGTTTTTCAAAATCTTTTTNTGGTTATCAATACTATCATTGACAGCAGTGGCATCTCATTCCCCATGACCACATCATTTTACGCAGGAAGAATCAGAGGACTGTCACCACATCTCTGAGAGCAGGGGAAGAGGGGCTGCAGAGCTGCTGAGATGATTTTGTGCCTCTGCTCCCTCCTGGAGGCTCCAGGGGAGGGAAAAGGGAGGTAATGGTGGAGGCCCTCCTGCCAAAAGTCTCTCTGGCTGCTTTAAAGCTGTGTTGGCTGGTGGAGGGTTAAAACAGCCAAAAGACAGATGGGGAGTTTGAAAGGCACAAATGTGGTTTCAATCTGATTCATCCTTTCTGCTCATCTAACACCAAATGTTTCTGGGGCACAACAGCAGCATCCCTGTAACTCCTCCCTGTGCCCAAAATCTTCTGCTCCTTCTCCCCACTCAAACAATGAAGCAGCAAGTCCGGAGCAGGAGACAGTGAGTGAATTTAAGTACTTTCCCTCACCCCCCTTCCCAGCCCTGACATAATAACAAACAGCTCTCCAAAAAGCACTTAAATTTACGAACAGTTTATAAATTCACAGACGTTGATTTATAGACGTTGGCTTGACCCAATATTAGACACTTTGGTTTCTTTTCTGTTTTCAAAGTGCTGCTGTTATGGCTTGGGTTCTGAGCACCGTCACACACCAGAAACAGCCTCCAGGTCCTTCCCGTGGGCTCTGCTTCCGTGCAAGGATGGGCTGGAGCTGGGGCTGGGGCCGGGGCCAGGGCTGGAGTTGGAGCTGGAGCTGGCACTGGAGCTGGCGCTGGGGCTGGGGCTAGGGCTGGAGCTGGAGCAGGGGCTGGAGCTGGAGCAGGGGCTGGAGCTGGAGCAGGGGCTGGAGCTGGAGCAGGGGCTGGAGCTGGAGCAGGGGCTGGAGCTGGAGCAGGGGCTGGAGCTGGAGCAGGGGCTGGAGCTGGAGCAGGGGCTGGAGCTGGAGCAGGGGCTGGAGCTGGAGCAGGGGCTGGAGCTGGAGCAGGGGCTGGAGCTGGAGCAGGGGCTGGAGCTGGAGCAGGGGCTGGAGCTGGAGCAGGGGCTGGAGCTGGAGCAGGGGCTGGAGCTGGAGCAGGGGCTGGAGCTGGAGCAGGGGCTGGAGCTGGAGCAGGGGCTGGAGCTGGAGCAGGGGCTGGAGCTGGAGCAGGGGCTGGAGCTGGAGCAGGGGCTGGAGCTGGAGCAGGGGCTGGAGCTGGAGCAGGGGCTGGAGCTGGAGCAGGGGCTGGAGCTGGAGCAGGGGCTGGAGCTGGAGCAGGGGCTGGAGCTGGAGCAGGGGCTGGAGCTGGAGCAGGGGCTGGAGCTGGAGCAGGGGCTGGAGCTGGAGCAGGGGCTGGAGCTGGAGCAGGGGCTGGAGCTGGAGCAGGGGCTGGAGCTGGAGCAGGGGCTGGAGCTGGAGCAGGGGCTGGAGCTGGAGCAGGGGCTGGAGCTGGAGCAGGGGCTGGAGCTGGAGCAGGGGCTGGAGCTGGAGCAGGGGCTGGAGCTGGAGCAGGGGCTGGAGCTGGAGCAGGGGCTGGAGCTGGAGCAGGGGCTGGAGCTGGAGCAGGGGCTGGAGCTGGAGCAGGGGCTGGAGCTGGAGCAGGGGCTGGAGCTGGAGCAGGGGCTGGAGCTGGAGCAGGGGCTGGAGCTGGAGCAGGGGCTGGAGCTGGAGCAGGGGCTGGAGCTGGAG
Organism: Grantiella picta; assembly: GCA_013397955.1. Classification (NCBI taxonomy): domain Eukaryota; kingdom Metazoa; phylum Chordata; class Aves; order Passeriformes; family Meliphagidae; genus Grantiella; species Grantiella picta. The sequence goes on from VZRM01005608.1 coordinate 893,760, forward strand.
CAGGGGCTGGAGCTGGAGCAGGGGCTGGAGCTGGAGCAGGGGCTGGAGCTGGAGCTGGAGCTGGAGTTGGAGCTGGGCTCCCACCCTGCCAGGGGTGGCTCTTCCCCTGCTCGGCAGGACAGCTCCCAGCTGGTTAGCAGCAGTGATGACAGGCTTTCTAGGCAGCTTCATTTCAGCTTCCCTGTCTGCAGGAATGGTGGCTGCAGCATGGGGTGTGAGGAGGAGTCTCTGTGTGTGGTATTCCCTGCCTACGAGTCCCCAGTAGGAGCATGGAATTATCCAGGGGAAAAAAACCCAAACACACACTCCTCCCCCAGCCCCCAAAAAAAGCTCAAACCAAACCCCCCAGTACCCTGCCTGGAGCCACTGTTAATTGGTTAAAAGAAATAAAAATGAGCAAATTTTTGCTCCAGGAACGTTGAAATTCCACCCTGAAAAATCACAGGGCTGGTGTGTCCAGATTTCTCCCCCTATGGCCACCCAGCATGAACAGGAAACCCCATGAGCAGACCGTGCCACCAGGTGAGATGGGGGTGAGGGATAACCACCTTCCACCCTGTGGAATTTCACAGCCATGTCTGGCTTGGAAACCCAAAATTTGTGGTAACATATGGAACTGTGGGCTTTGATGGGAGCCACGAGGGCCTGGCTGCAGGATTGCAACACGTTGAAAGGCAGCAGCAGCAGCAACCAGTTCCTCCCCACCCCCTCTACACACACGTGCACAGACAAATAAAATATATGACATCTATCAATCCCTGCCATTTCGTACTCTCTGCCTCCAGGCAAAGCCACCTGAGTCCCTCCAGCTGTGACAAAAAGAAGTGGTGGTTCAGCTTGCATCATCTCAGAGCTACTGATAGCAGAGCTGCCTTCGTTGGAGAAAAAGAGGGCGATTTTAATGACCTGAAAGGAGGCTGTAGGGGATTGGTCACTTCTCCCAAGCAAAAGTGGTAGGACAAGAAGAAACAGCCTCAAGTTATGCCGGGAGAGATTTAGATTAGATTTAGGAAAAACTTCTTCACTGAAAGGATGGTTAGGCATTGGAACATTACCCAGGGAAGTGATGGAATCACCATTGCTGGAAGTGCTCAAAAAACATGTGGATGTGGCGATTAGGGACATGGTTTAGTGGTGGACTTGTCAGTGCTCTGGTTTTGCCATTTTGCCTCACTCCTTACAGTACATTAAATTGCTCGCCTTGGTAAATATCCCCTCCTTCACGCCCCCACAGACATTTTGCCACCAGGAGGAAAATCTGGAGGAGTCACCTGGTGAGGCAGTGCTGTGTCATTTCAAACCTTTATCTTTGAGTGTGGAGTCCATGTTAACTTTTTTTTTTCCCCCTCATCAGATCTTTTATAAAAGGCTTCACTGATAATAATAATAATTATAAATGTTTAATAGCTGAGGCTTTGCCGTCAAAATAGAATTTTACCATAAAAATCAAAATCAAGAAACCAGTCCACATTCTTCTTTGAGAAATCCACAGATTTTTTAAAACTTGAAAGAAAGCCAGAACTCTTATTTTGTTTTGCTTTTAATGAAACAAGACCAGTTCTCAGAAGATTTTCCATATCTAAGGAACTTTTCTTTAAAAAAAAAAAAACAACAAAAAGCCCCCAAAAATACTGAGCAAACAGTACATTTAAGAACATGCTGAATTGACCCTGTACAGGCATGAATTGTTTTCAGGCAATTTTGCCTCTGAGTAGCCCTTCTCCATTGCTAATCCAGTCCCAGCCAGGCTGTGATGGTGTCTGTCACTTTGCTGAGGTTTTATAACCAGCAACAAACCAGAGAGTGGGCACCATGTACACAGTGCATTTTAACTTGTGATTTAATACAGGAGCTGAATTCCAGGCCACAGTTTCCTCAAGAGTCAACAGCCTTGAAACCTTCACTTTCACGGCTTTGCCAACCCATATTTACATCAAATATCATCCAACCCACCTCAGGAACAAAATCTGTGGCCAAGACAATGGACTGGCTTCCAAGAGAGCTGAAGGTTAAACCCAAAAGTGCTGGCTCCTTCAGATTAAATTTCAGTGCTGCTTGAGCCTTGAGGAAACCACCCATTGGGAACCCCAGTCCCACCTTAACATTTTTCCAGAGTGGGGAAGGCAGTGGATTCAGTGGAGCAGCATCCAATTCTCTCTGGAGATCCATCAGAGCCACAGCAAAAGGGCAGAGGAGCTCAACCCAACGCTTATTCAGGTGCTGTGCACCCATGTGCCTTCCAGAAGTGGGGGAAAAGAAAAAAAATCCTTGTGAAAAAGTGCACGTAAAATAAATTACAGCAGCCCCCATTCCTAATTGAAATAACTCAGCTCTTCTTTTCGTGTGTGCCTGTGTTTAAAGAGAAACCTGAAAGGCACAAATTCACATTATGGACTAATAGCCTGGAAAATTTCAGTTTAAAAAACAAAGCTGGCTTTGAGTTACACAGGAGAGGCCTGAAAAAAGGCATCTGAAACCACTAACTTCTATTTTTTCCTGCACTTTTTACAACATAATATGGGTGAACGGATTTTATTTTATTTTATTTTATTTTAAAAACTTGGTTTAAAAAAATAATCAACACAAAAAATCCTCTCTCTGGCCTTCATGTGCCAAGTTTCAGCCCAGGGCAAATTTTTTACAGCTGAATTATACACCCTGAAAAATAAGGGGCTTATAATGACAACATTGAGGGTCCCCTAACTATAGTGGTATGAATGGGGAGGGAGGTATAATAAGAATGGTCCATAGTGTGTAGCAGCAGCAATAAGTGAAGGAGCCCTTACTCAGCATGAGGAATTCTATATATCTTGGAAGGCTTTCATGAACCTAAACATTATTGCTAAGAAAGGAATAAACAGTTTGAACTGCTGTTGCCATTCATCCAGCGCTCACACACTGAGGAATACACAGAGTTGTTCTCTCAAAGCTGGAGTGAAATATTCCAGACATAACTCTTTCTTACTCCAGGGCTGGAGAGCAAGTTGGAGAATCACTCTTGCTCTGGGAGAATTTTTTTTTTTTTAAAGCAATGATGATAATTGACTGTGTGCCTACAGGACACAAAGGATCATTATTGGCCAGGGTAGGTATCTGTAGGTGAAGTGAAATGAAAGGAAGAAAGTGAAGAAAATCACTGCTTGCTTGGGGTGATTCCATCTTGAACGTGGACCAAAACTGGTGGCCCAGAAAACATACGGAAAGCAGTTTGTAAAATTTTTACATTTTTAAGACTGCTATTTGCAAAATCAAATCATCCATCAAGTCGGAGGCAGAAGTGGGATTTAGGCAGACAAGGGAAACAGGGTGTCCATGCCAACACAGCCCGGGCACCTCCTTACAAACGGAGATCAAATGTCAGGATTTCCACGCAGAGCAAATCCCTTCTCTGCACTGCCAATTTTTCCTTCTCCCCTCTAATTGCATCAGGTCAATCAAAGCACTGAGCTTCTGTCATTATCTTTCATTTTAATTTCAGCACAGATATGTATGAACAGGCCCACAGAATCTCACTTATAAATAGCTGTACTTACACATATCTCTGTATAAAACATCTCCCCACTTTATTTTCTGTTCCTTCACATTTTCTATATCAAGGATCACATCAACATTCATAGCAGAATTTTGTTACTTTCTGAAAGGAAAATCCATCTGAATACTTTTCAACCAGCTCCTATTTGACAAAAGGACATGACTTTAACATGTGATTCTCATCTCAAAGTGGGAATCTAGAACAAGTTGTCTTAAAATATATATTTCCAGTTTTACTGACCTCCCAAGAGCCTATGCATTGCTAGCTCAACTCCACGTCTGCTTTGGAACCATTAAATAAGAAAATTTCCACTTCAAAATAGTTTACTATGGTGCCTGTGTCCCAACACTGCTGCCGCCTTTCCCCTCTCCCTCATTAAAAGCCACAATTATCAGTGATTGATGATAATCTGGATTTCACCACGTTTTTGTACCAATATGATACAATTTCACAGTTGTTGTCAAGACTGTGATGGGGATTAAATTTGCGTCTCTTAGCACAGAAATTAAGATTATACCATACTTTTTTCTGTATTACTTAATGAACCATTCATTTTTTTTTAATTACTTCTGCTGGAAATCAAGTCCGTGAGCATAAATTGAACTTGCAAATAAGGATTTGAACAGAGAAAGTAGTTCATAGTGTTAAATTCACACTGCTCAAGTAAACCCAGTCTTTAATCTCTGGAACCCATCTTGGACAAACGTTTCTAGAGTAAGTGTCAAGTTTCTGGCAGTAAATTTGGAATAATAAACAAAAACCTCAGGTGAAGAAACTTTCTAAGTCCCAAAACTGCATGAGTTACAAAGTTAATGTTATTAAGAAGAATTCCTGAGCATGATATTTTTTCCATACCTGTGAAAGAACTGAAGTTAAATGAGTTTGCAAAAAAGTTTGGACATGGAAATAAGTAAAAATTACATATATGTTTGATCCTAAAGGTTTGGACATGTAAATTAGCAAAAACTGCATATGTGAATAATCCTAAAAGTAATTTCCTTGAAAGAGCAGTGAATGAGTAGCCAAGTATTTAGTTCTTCATTCTGAGATTTAATAAGACACTGGAAACTAAAAACCAACGCATCTCTCTTGAAAGTTTTGGGAGTTACTTTGTACCTTGTATCTACCCACAAGACTGTTAAAAGAAAATAGGACTGAAGGTGGAAAAAAGACTTTCAGTGCTCTATCAAAATCTTTTCCTCTTTATTTCATATAAGCACTTCCTTCTTTTTTATAGATCAACAAGGAGAGGTATACATTTGATAAAATAGTCCACTGTAGAGTTATTTGGGTATAAATTATTTTGTATTTATATCTGTGCAGTAACCAGAAGATTTGTGGATATGAATTTTTTTCTATAAAGGTAGACAGGCTGAAAGCTTGCAAAATTATGCTGTATTGCTGTTCCTCAAAATAGAGGCAAATTTTAGTAGCAGATATTTTTGGTTGAAATTTGTATATTTAATAAAAAATATGGGGATTTCCCTTCTAAATGAAGTGGAGCAGGATATATGTGCATTGACAATATGTTCCAGGTTATATTTAGGAAAAAAAAAATTCAAAGCTTTTCAGTCAGGCTAAAATATTTTTCCTGAATGTCTGAAAAATCTTGGAAAGACATTTTGGAGGGGAAGGAAATGTTATGAATTGAAATGCTGAAAAATGTTTGGAAAGGTCTTATGAACCATATCCTGTCCATGTAAAGTCAAATGTCTTTGTGGAGGCTCAGTGGAGCCTCACACCAGCCACAGGGACAGTTTGGGGGGCAAAGGCTGCCCAAAACCTCTCACAGCTTTCTTGGTATGACTGCAGGAAGTCCCTACTGCAATAATTTTTTAAAGCCCAGGTCAAGCTGTTCATCTTCCCCAGGCCTCCCCAAGTGATGAGCACCCTCTAACCAGACTCCAAAATGACATCCAGCAGACCAAAGTCAGCAAACAGGATGAAAAAGGGAGGTTTAATATACATAATTGTTTCCACAATGAGAAGTCATTTTGCTGAAGTTGTCCATAGGCCTTTGTGTCACAAACTCTCTTGTTTGGGTTGTCCACCTTGCCCTGCTCTGCGCATGGTGCTGAGTATCCAATCCCAAAAAAATCAGGTCTTATCCAAGCTGTCACAAGCTGGTCCTTTTTCACAGTTTTGGCCTCATTTTGAAGCAGTGCATGCCCACAGTAGCTCACAGGAGCTACTCAATTTCGTTCAGCTCCTTTTCTTTACACAGGGACTTTGACTGGTCTCCTTCCTCTCCTTCACAAGAAAAGTGATTTTCCTAACGACACAGGCTAGACAGATGACAGATTGTCAGGACACAGCACATGTTTTCTTTAAGTGTGATTTTTATTTGTTATTTTAAGGTTATTTCCAGATCCCTGACACTTATTCCAAAAACTCAGGTAACTAAGACGGAGCTCAGAAACTGAAGTTATTCTTAGACTAATCAGCCACTGATCTAAATCCACAACACTAATCTCATAATTTGGCACCACAGAGCTTAACCGGTCACATCTGGATAAGGTATTCTGAGCTAACAGCCGTATTCAGGCCCCAATGTTTTCAACTTGTTTACCCTAGGTAGTAAAACATTCAGGCTGTTTCATTCTCAACCCAGTGAGGTCTGCTTGGGTGGAGAGAGGACAATAGCAACCCTCAACGAGATGGGGCTGAAGTCACAGCTGCCCTTGGAACACAGAGCTCTGTGTTATTTTGTAGCTCCATATTATTTTGTAGGACTTTGTAGACTCCACTTGTCTCTTACAACCTCTCTCACCCTTCAACAAGGTGTTAAAATAGACTGGTATCCAACAGACTATGTTGGGTTCTCACGTTCCGCAGATCTGTGCATGATGGTGTCACCCATGGGGTCCCACGGCAGAAGAAATGAAGCTCCTTCCTTCTCATTGCCCTCACTGAAGACCCTAAAAGGAACCCCATTATACCACCCTCTCCATTCTTCCAGCACACAATCTTCAGGGAAGTCATGATTACTATGATTGTTGCCATTACAGTAGAGCAAGAAGGCTGTGCCAAGGCCAGGTCCCAGTCGTGTCAGTGCTGTGCAAACAAACACGGGGGGCATTCATGCTCCAGGCAGCGAGAGACAAAGGCAATATTATTCCCATGCCCGTGAACTGAGGCACACTGAGATTATCCAACTTGCCCAAGGTCACACAGGAAGTAAGTGGCAGAGCTGGAAATTGAACCCAGGTTTCTTGAATTGCTGGCCAGGATTTTAACCACAAGGCCATCTTTCGTCTCTCTCTCTCTCTCTCTTTCCCTGCCCCTCTCCAATCTTTCTATTTTAGCACACTTTTGAAAAAAATTGCTCTTAAAAATCCATTCGGCAATACTTTAGGTATGCTGTGGCCTCCACAACCGTATTTAGCACAATTATAGGCTAAAAGGAACTCTTGCAAATTATGTGCAAATAGATACGTCTTTATGTAAATCCAAGTTCTTGGAACAGAAATCTACAGACAAAAAAATACAAAGGTTTAAGCCAGGGAGGAATTAAGCTCCAAATTTTTTCCTCTTCGAAGGCTGGTAACTGAGATACAACACTCCCCAGCTAAAGAATGGAGGGCACAGACTGGATGCCTGGGGAGTAGTTATGCCACCTCTAATAAACCTGTGATTTCATCTATAGAAATGCAAAGGCAGCAGACACTTGGTCATTGTTTTAGAGGATTCTGTCATGTGTATGATTTTTTATATGCATATGTATCTTCTAAAGCAGTCACTGTACAACTTGTGCAAGAACACTGACGGTCAGGGAAATTCCTGACAGTGCACAGCCTCATAGCAGACATGGGAGCAGAATATTGGAGGGTGATTTGGTCCAGAGTATGTATCAGGAACAGTCTCTGGCTTGTGAAAACTTCAGGAGGTTTTAGGTATCACCTACTTATGCCAGGGACTGCACCTGGGTCTCAATGCCCAAACCTCTGTTTGGGCAGTGTTAGATTTACCAGCTAGAAAGGAAAATTCTCCAAGACCATATATAAATTTAATGTCTTCTGCTCAAAATCCTTTAAGCTTGGTCCACATGCTGTCCACTCTGAGTGTATGAGAATGGCTTCATCCATTCGTCTAAACAGAGCTGGATATAGTTGGGGTAGCACCAGAAGCAATGGGGGAAGAGGGAAACCATGAGGTTAAATAGTGAATTTGGTAGGTAGAAGATAAAGAAAAAAGGGCCAATAGCTCATTCTGTGCCCAGGACACTTTTCATGATGCAATTACACTTGAATATATATATGATTTTCAGGAACATGTCAAAAACTAAGTGAACGGGGGTTTAGTCTGGCTGGGAGCTGGGGGGCAATTGGATTTCAGGTCCACTTGCTGAAGGCAGCACTGGGGGGAGCACAGGGTCAGTGGATCTGCTCCATCAGCAGCTTTCCTCCTTACACCAGTTCAAATGAGCATCACAGCCTGTGTTTCTCAAGGGAGAATCACCTGGCACTCTGCACATGGTGGCATCAGCAAAAGGGACCAAAGATTAGTCAGCAGTGCCCTGGCAGCCAGGAAGGACAACCACGTTCTGGGGACATCAGGCCCAACATCAGCAGCTGGGCAAGGGAGGGGATTGTCCCACTCTGCTCTGCACTGGAATGGCCTCAGCTCAAGTCCTGTGTGCAGTTTTATAAAAATGTAAATATAAAAATGATATTAAACTATTAGAGAGCATCTAAAGTCGGACAACAAAGATGGGAAGGCTCTGGAGGGGAAGCCATGTGAGGAGTGGCTGAGGGCACTTGGTCCGTTCAGCCTGGAGAGGAGGACAGTTAGGTGAGACCTCACTGCAGTTACAAGTTCCTCATGCGCGAAAGAGGAGGGTCAGGCACTGATCTCTTCTCTGTGCTGACAGTGACAGGGAATAGCCTGAAGATATGTCAGGGGAGTTTTAGGCTGGATATCAGAAAAAAGTTCTTCATTCCCTGGGGAGCAGTCAGGGCACCAAGCCTGACAGAGCTCAAGGAGTGTTTGGACAATGCTGTCAGGCATGTGATGGGATTCTTGGGGATGGTGCTGTGCAGGGACAGGAGTTGGACTTGATGATCCTTGTGTGTCCCTTCCAGCTCAGCATATTCTGTGATTCTGTGATTCTCTTCACAACGAGCACAACTCAGGAATGGCACTGGTGGCTTTAGCAGAGCAATCCAGCCCTGTAATATGGTAACCTTTGGCAGTACTTGGACACAGGCAAAGGCTGTGGGGTTTAATTTCAGACTGATCCAGCAGCAGGCAGGAGCACCATCTATGCTGGCTCAGCACTTCCACCAGGACTGGCGCAACTCACTCTAACTCGTTCCTTCTGGGCTCTTTTTTAAAGTGCCAGCTGGGACTGTGCTGCTAAGCTATCCTCTGAACAACAACACTGTTAATAATCATAACAATATTCAGGTCTTACATCGCATTTTTCACCTTTAGATCTCGAAGTGATTTACTATGGAAGGCTTTGGAGGGCTTTAAGAACAGATTATACAGACATCTGTCAGGAATAAACCAGATTTCCTGACCCTGCCACAAAGCACCGGAATAGTTCAATGCTCTTTCCAGCCCAGAATTTCTATGATTTCTCCCATTTTGTGCAGAGAGGATGTTAACTCATGCAGCAACAAGATGACCTCTGTGGATCACATGGATGCTGCTTTGAAGTCCCCATGGCAGCCCAAGACATTATAAATGGTGAAAGAAAAGAATCAAAGCTCTCCCTACCCAAACACTATGTCCAGGGGTTGTGGGTGGTCTCTGTGCAAATGCACCAGTATACCTCAGATTGGGCAATAATAAAAAGATAACATTTCCAGTGCTGGGAAACCAGATGTTTGGAAGCCTTGACAAAGGCCATAAATCAGTGGCAAAAGTAGGATTCGTCCTTCAGGATGGGGATAGACAGACTCCCATCTCCCTCTTCTGACAAAGGGGAGCTGGACCAAGTAATTGGACTGGACACTTGACCTTTTGGTTTATGAACTAGACTAGACCCTTGACTTTTTCATTGCTGAATTTAGATAGGAGGCATCACAGCCAGCCTGGGAAGGGGAAGCAGGATAGCCTCATGGTTTCTTTGCAGAAAGAGAGCTCCCATGAGCACCCAGACATCTCAAGGGGCTCAATTCAAAGTCACGCTACAATGATTCTGAATCAACACTTTACCTGCATTTTCATAAACATCAGGAGAGGCCAAAACTGCTGTCACACAAATTAATTAGCAGAGGTATTTGGAAAATGCACCTTGGAAATGGCAGGGTGCAAAACATGACAGCAGCCTATGCTGGTGATGATTTTGTTACAGTGACATCCTGATGACCTTCAGCTGCAACTGGAATGAGAGAAGGAGATCTCAGTGTGCTCCAAAAAACTGCACCTTCCAGGTGAGGAGCAGCTGGACTGACCTCAGAGCTGCTGTGAAAGGGCCCCAGGGATTCCCCAAATGCGTAACAGGGAAAAGGTCAGGGTTGGATTTTAGGGATCATATTATTCTGTTGCCGTTTTGCTTCCTTTTTTTCTGCAACCAAGAACTTATCCCTCTTCCTCAAGCACAGCAAAACTTGACTGTGGTTTGTTTATCTGGCATGTAAAGTGGTGACATGGCCACACAGTGTCCTCAGGATCAAGAGATCCAAGCACACTGAAGGTGCAAACCTGCCCTGCGGAGACTCTGCAGAGCAATACATATTTAGTGGCCCTCAGGGGACTGGAATTTCTTTGCAAACATCAGTCTAAGAGGGAAAATCATCAAGTGCCAAGAAAAAGAGGACCATTCTCAAGCCAGGCACGATGCTCTTTTACAAGGGACACAGAAAAGTGGCAAGAAATAGGAACATTCTGAACTGTAGGAATAAAATCCTCATTGTCACTGGTCGGGGTTGGAGTTTAGTCATCATGTACTTTCATACCTGTATGCACAGATCAGCACCTAAAAGGCCCCTGGGAAAGTCAAACAGCAGAACAGTTCTTAGCTGAACAGCTGCTCCATGCAGATGCCATGATTTCAAAAATCATTTTATGAAATGGAAATGATTTAAAATTCTTTTTGCAATAATGAAAGTATTTTTAATGGCTTTTTAATTTTCATTCGAATTTTCTTGTTTTCCTAAATAAGGGAATATGAAAACAAGAAACATCAATCTATTCCATTCTGCAGACCATTTTTCTAGTTTTGGAAATTGTTTTTATAAAAAGCTTTCAGTGCTCAGCAAATAAAGTCGGTGCATTTTTTAAAAATCTTTTCTTTCCAGGGGAAATCTTCATTTGTGACAAAGGCCCACTTTTTGTGGAAATCAGGTTTTGGTGGAAAATTTTCACCATCTGTGGAAATGAAATCTGCGAACATCATGTAATTTAGGAGTCGGATGAAGATAAATTCAATGGACTGATTTTTAGTTTCTCATGTTTCAGAGCAAGGCAGGGATCCAGGCCCCTCCATGCCAGCACAGCCACAGGGTTGGACTCTTATCAAAGCAGTTGCCTTTGGGGCTCTCACGAGATCAGGTTTTTACCCAGTGAGAGCTCCACGCCTTCTAAGGGAGCAGGAAGGCCACAGGAACAGCCTCATTTCAGCCTCGACCCCAAGGAAAAGCAGGGATATGGAGAGGCTCCGGGGTTTTATGAAAGAGCAAACACAGAACCAGTCCTGATTTTCCCCACGGATACGGGGAAAAGATGTTCAGCATAGTTTAAAGTTTTTCACCAGCTTAAAAAAAAAAAAAAAAGAGAAAGAAACAAAACCCATGTGAACTTGTTCACTCATCACCTTGAATAAAAAAGGGCAAACTCTCCCCATTCCATGGAGCTATTCTTGGCCACTGTGTGCTAAAATCAGGGAGGGCAGTTTAAAAGGGGCAAATACAATTAATGCTCCCACTTTCGCCATATTTCTGGGCCCAGGGGACAAATCAGGAAACTTTATGTCAGCAGGAATGTGAACAATAAAGGCAAAGTGGGTTGCATGTTAGAAAACCGTTTCACTCCCTTTTTATATTTTTTTTTATTTTATTTTTTTGCCCAGCAGTATGATGTGTTAACAATTTTGTTGGTTTAACAGTTCACACTTCCAGCACATTTATCCATTGGCACATGGGGGTTTTATGCATTTAACAGTTTTCTTCATTAAAGTGGGTTCCACTGTGTCTTAAAAATTGTTTTCCTTAGACTGCGTGTTTGTTATTTTATATGGTGTGACTGAGAAGCAGGCCAAAATTTTGGCCTTGGAAAATGCACACGGCAGAGAGGAGCCCAGCGCGGGCAGTGGGATTAGCCTCCCTCAAAGCCCAGCACAAATTTTTTTAAGAACTGCTGATTGCACTTTGAAGCTTTTCTCCCCTAATTGCTGGAAGATTCTTAATTTGTCCTGAGCTCGGGAAAACGAATTGCAGATGTTTTGATTGCTGCAATCAAAACCCTCTCTGCACAGGATCTTTGTGCTCTGGTGTGGAGACGTCCTTCACCCTCTCCCGCAGCGCCTTCCAACCACCTGTTTTTTTACAAAAACAGTGCCAGCATTTCAATTTCTCTTTTAATTTTTGGAGGGAGAGCAGGGGCTGGGGGAAGGGAGAGGGCGGCTGTTATTTCTACAGGAGCAGGACTGGTTCTTAGAGGCATAAGAGACACCCAGGTGTTTTCACAGCAAACCCTGTGCAGGGCCCTTTTGGAGCCCAACTCGATTCCTGTTTGCCAAACTACACTTTCAAGAGGTGTCAGATATCCAGAACCTGTTTCAAATGCCAAGTCAAGCAACAGAGGGGAAAAAAAAAACCAAGGGGAGGGAGGAGGGAAGAAGGGGGATGTGGGGAAAAAGGAAAGGGGGAAAATGTTCCTCCTCGAAGAAAAAGGTAGTTGTTCCAACTTGGCTGTTTCTTTCTAAAATAATTAGTTAAGCAGTGCATAAAAACAGGTAAGACTGTTCTGCATTGCTCACAGCCTTGGCAGGCCCTGTCCTTCCCCACGTTGGAGGAATGCCTGTGAACCACTGCTGCACAGGAGAAGGGAGGGGAATTGTATCGCCGTGACCTAAGGCAACCCAGCTTGTAAGGTTAACCATAATTTTTTAAACTAACATGACCTCTGTTAACCCCTCCACTCCAATCTTAAAAAAAAAATTAAATAAAAAAAAAATTAGAGAGAGAAACATGTTTACAAAACCACTAGACGAGTAAAGGGGGAGCAAGAAGCTGAAAGTCTTTGGTTTCCCCTCTACCTATCCCTCACTTGCTCCTTTGTCCCTGTGTGTCCCCAGCAGCAACTGGTGTTTACTGGGCCGTGATGCAGCATGTCTAGGGACTTTGCTTTTTCTAATGAGTCACAGAATCATAAAATTAAACCATTCTGGGCAGCCAAAAAAATTCAGCTCCATGTGTGCATTGAGGGCTTTGCAGGAATGTTCTTGTCTGGATGTCTGAGTCGCATGCTCTCACGGTAAACGTGATACATCCTCTTTTTAATGACACCATTGGCTTGATTTATTTATTCTGTTTCCCTCTACTCATCCCTCTCCCCTCATTCCGCAGAAGAACGCAGGCTATTTCCTCCAGCTGGGATGCCAGGTAAACCCACCTCAGGCACCCTTTGCCCTTCCCTCTCCTATAGCTGCCTCAAATCAAGCAACCAAGGCCAATGCCAGCACGGCTCTGGGCCAGCTGGAGGTGGCATGGGGCCATGGTCTATGGTGTAGTCAGCTTTGTGTCAACATTTGGATGCTGAGTTCATCTTAACCAGAATGTGCCAAGCTCGAAGGAATCCAAGTCTGCCACAGAAATTACATATGCAACACACAGCCCACACATAGACATTGGCTCAGGGAGGGGACTGACTTATTTCTGGGTCTCAGCATTTTCCCTATGGCTTATTCCTACCTCCACTTGCTTCTGGTCAGTCAGAGGCAGATGTGGCATGAGGAAAAGGGGGAAGGTACAATATGGAGAGACCTGACCTCATCTCCCATCAATGCACAAAGCGAAGATGCTGCCTGACTGCTCTTGAATATCTACCTCCTACCCACACCAGTTCACACCAAATTCTGGCTTTATATGGGAGTGAAGTTAGGCCCCTCTTAAAACATTTTTTTCTTTGAAATGCTTCCTTCCCTGCTTAAACAGGCATAAACAAACGCTCTTGCATATATATTTATGATTATTAAGCATGGAAAATCTACCAGTTAAGTAAAGTTAATGTACAAAGTAAGGGGGAAGAGGCCAAATTCTCAAATGGTATGAACTGGCTGACATTCAAGTCTTCACTGGAGAAATAGGCTTGAACTACCATTCATCTAATATGTAGTCCAGTCCTCCATCCTAGAATGAGCTCATGTACAATTAATAGTTTCTATAGAAACATAGAAAGGCTTGGGTTGGAAGGGACCTTAATGACCATCTAGTTCCACCCTCCCAGGGTCAAGCACAGGGACATCTACACTAGATAAGATTGCTCAGGCCCCATCCAACCTGGCCATGAACACTTGCAGGGATTTCTAGTCCTGTTGGGATGCACCAAACTTGGGAAATACCACATCTGCTATGGACCACTCACCAGATGTACTGAGCTCTGCTCTCCATAAACCCACTATTTGGAAACAGTAAAAATGGCCTCTGTCCCTGTCTGTTCTGGGGGGTTGTCCTCTGTGAAAGGTCCCTGTTGTCCAAGAGAAGACAAACACCTGTTTCCAAGGATGAACCTGAGCACCAAGTTTCAGCACGTGCCTCTGATGGTGCTTTCTGGAAGTAACTCCATCTACACTAAGTGACAAGGAGATCTGCACCCTTATGAATTTAAACAAATTCCTCTCACCTCGTGCCTACAGTCAGTGATATGAGGGAAGTGCAGGTCCGAGATCCAGATTCCAGCCAAGGGAATAGCCTGGGAGTTGTGCTAGGGGTGCCAATCATCCCAGAGAAAGGTCTGGGGTCTAGGTGTGATCTCTGTTTTGATCCGAGGACCCAAGGAAGGTGGATTCTAAAAGCCTTGTAAATGTCATCACTGTGCTGCTTCTGTCTGTGCCAGGATGGTCCCATCCTGGATGCTGAACGCTGAAATAAATTGTGGCTGGACACAGGCTGACTGGTAGAGCATCTTGGCCTTTGTCAGGTCTTAAACCATGTCCAAGGAATTGTCTGAGTGAGTAATAGCTGGCTAAAGCCCTGCTGGGACTCTTCTAATAATTTAGCAATATAACCAGTCAAGCCTTAGCACCAGGCCTTAATACAGAGGTAGCAGATCAAGCCACAGTTAAAATACCTCCCTAAGTGCCACTGGAGCACTTTGTAAGGCAATTCCAAGGAAGGAGGTGCAGCCCATTCATCTGTACTTGCATGTCAGCGGCTCATTTCATGGACCATGTGCTTATGATTGCATTGTCTGGTTTCTGGACATAAACAAAACATTGGAGACTGACTTTGTAAGCTAAGCAAGGGGGAAGAGAAACTGCTGATGGAGGAGAACGAAGTTGTCTCATGCTGAGGACTTCAGTTCCTCTAAAAAGGCATCACTGGCTCATGTGTGTTTGTGCAAGTCTTCTGATTCCCACCCTTCCTCCAACCTGCTTTTTGCTATTCTAAAACTGTTTGTAAAATACTGCAGTTCTAATACTTCACAAATATTTAGTGTCTCAGAGTTTGAATGAACATTTGCTGCTTTTACGAATTCACTTTGAGTTGAAGAAAAAGAAGTAAGTAACTTTCTTCTAGCTCATTCACTTACAACATTGATTTATGGTGATCTTCTGCAGCAGGGAGTTAACTTCAGCATCTGAATTGATGATAAGTAACAAGACATCTATGTTAACAGAGAAAAGAGTTCCTGAGAAATCTGTCATAGTAAAAAAAAAAAAAAA